>WYDF02266337.1:0-18597 GCA_009867245.2 Adranes taylori
AAACACGATGCGATTTTTCTCACCATTAGCGTCAAAACAAATCACAATTGACATTTATGACGAACGGTCGCAATTCGATTTTGTATTCCTCTGCCTGTGAAACAAATCAGTTTAACATTTGAACTAAATTACGAAATATTTATATTTGATTTCGTTTATCTCTGAATGTATCAAGTAAATCAAGATTGACATGTAGCACCCAAAATCCAAAATCAACTTAGTTTTGCCCCACCTTTCAATATTACTGTTTGTATCAAAAAATCAAGTTGTCTTTTTAACTAAACCATGACCTATTCTTTTTTGATTTCATATTCCTCCACACGTCAACATTAGTGTCAAAACAAAGGAATTTGTTATTTTTTCTAGACCACGAACAAGCACGGTTTGACTTTCGTCAGCCTTTGCAACAAACAAATCAAAATTGACATTTGCCACGAACCATACCGAATACATTTTGTATTCGTTCTCCTGTCAACCAAATCAATTTAGCGCTTGAGCTAAACTACAAACGATTTCGATTCGATTTTGTATTTAGTGTCATGTTAGCATTCATATCAAAACAAATCAGATTCTCAATTGAGCTAAATCATTGACTCTGAAATGAGTCTTATCAAAATTGAACACGAAAGATTCTAAGAACACGAAAGATTTCTCCGACTGAAAAACAAATCAGTATGACCGAATATATTTGTATTCCCGGCAAATCTCAAATTGATTTAGTTGGTAAACATCAAATATTCGTCAGCAAAGGCGGCAGCAAATACAAAATTGAATCGCGATCGTTTGTGTGAAATATCAGTTTTGATTTATTTTGATGCAAATCTTAACGAAAGTATCATCGTCTTTGTTTGCGCTAATTGATTTGTTTGATAAAATGCCAACCATTCATATCAAAACAAGTCGATTCGTAATATGATCTAAATCACAAACGGACACGATGGGACTTCTGTTAGTATTCATATCAAAACAAATCAAAATTGACATTTACCACGAACGATCCCGATTTGATTTTGTATTTCTCCGCTTAAATCAAGTTTGACATTTGAACGAAACTACGAATTCTAATCCCGATTCGATTTCGTATTTTCCCGCATGGTATTTACATCGAAGCAAATCGAGACTGACATGTGCCACCAACGATTTCAATTTGACTTTTTATTCGCCCACTCGTCAAAATTCGTATTTGTATCAAAACAAATTAAATTGCCATTTGAACTAAACCACGAACTATTCCGATCAAATTTTGTATTCCGTAAAAGTCGGCATTCGCATCAAACAAAGCGATTTTTCAATTGAACTAAATCAGGAACGTATATGATTTGGTTTTTCTCAGCGTATCAAATTATTTGCAAAATTTAAATTTACATTTAGCAATAACCATCCCAATACTTATGTTTGTCCACCTGAGAAGCAACTTAATTTGACATTTGAACTACACGACGGATAATGCCGATTCGATTTCGAATTTCTCTCATCATAGTAGTTGTATCAAAACATATCAATTGCACATTCAATTTAGACCTCAAACAAGAACAAATTCGAATTTCGTCACATTTGCATCAAATCAAAATTTGCATTTGCCACCAGCGATTTTATATTCTCTACGTGTCGACATTCGATTGAATTAGAACAAATCAAATTGCGATTTGAACAGATCACAGACTCTAGATCCGATTTCGTATTTCTCATAAGTCAACGTGACCTTCGGCGAAATAAGATTATTTGCTGTCACTAATTTCGACATGGTTCGATGACTTCAAATTAATTCACCTAGCTACATCGCACACAATGGCTTAACTAAACTAATTGTATGACATTCATAAAATAACTTAACCGAACTTAACGTGTTGTACCCATGAATGCACCTACTCTTAAATTCGACTACTCATGTAATATTTAAAAAAATTATACATAACATTGAAAAACAAAATAAAGATAAAGAAATAAAATATCAGAAAACAAAACAAAACCACCACTGATGCACCAACCCAGGATCTCTTAAGAGCAAGCCAATCATATTATTTGCTCGCTCATCCGACAACTTGTAGATGTCATAGTTTTATGTTCGTTATACGATTCTGTATACTGCAATGCGTGCTGCATTTAACTATATGTCATTTGGTTTAAACCCTTAAAAAACACGATTCGATTCTCGTCAGCAGTCGCATTTAATCAAATCTAACTCTCCGGAGTCGATTCCGTATTCGCCTCATGACAGCATTAGAATGAAAACAAATCAATTTAGAATTTGATCTAAACTACGAATGAGTACAATTCGAGTTTCGAATCAGCAAATGCAAATGAAAGTTTTATTTGCCCCAAATCATCCGAATCAATTTTCTCTTCCCCTGCCTGTAAGATTCGTGTTTGAAACAAAGCAAATCAAATTGACATTTGAATACATCACAAAATATCCCGATTCGATTTGGTAGTCCCTCATGTCAGCTTTCAAAACAAATAACTTTTTCATTCGATCTCAACCACAAACGAATAACATTCAATTTCCGTAGCATTCATCAAAATTAACTTTGCGACACACGATCTAAATTCGATCTTTTATTATATTGACCGTTAACAACACAAACTGAATAATCAATTTGATCTAGTTCATAGAATTGATCGTTGATCTATTTAATCAATTTGATAAACTTTGCAATTAATGGGCGCGTTCACTAAGATCAATCATAAATATTTCGCTTGCGATTTGCTAATAATTTATGCTTGCTTTTTGATGAACGGCTATTAAACCTCAAACTATTTGACAGCTATTTTGACAGCTTTTCTGACAGTATTGTTAATCTTTGGTAATCAACCGCTGTTGTCAATCAACCGCCAGTGATTGCTAGATTAAAAAAACTACACTTGAAAGAATGGCGACCGCTTACCAAACATGTTTGCAGTAAGCACATATGCTCAACGATATCGCTTGCAATCAGTAGCAAGCTGATTGCTCCTATGAACGCGGCCAGTGTTAGTAAGCTTATTAAAGGCCTTTGCCTTAGGTACTAAAATATGATAATAGAAAAATGATAAGAATATTATTATATTTTACCTGTCCAATGAGACGATTCAAGTTCGTATACGTTGGCCTTTCAATATCCAAATTTCTTCTACAAATATCATAAATAGCTTCATTGTCCACCATAAAGGCACAGTCGGTATGTTCTAACGTAGTATGTGTAGTCAAAATAGAATTGTATGGTTCAACAACCGCCGTAGATACCTGAAAATTGTATATAAGATACTGCTTTTAAGGGATATTGTCATTCCAGGCTCTAGAAAATAGTTAACATTGGAAACGAAGTTCGTGAAGGTTTTGCATAAATTACAAGAATTTATAAGTTAAATATTTTAAGAGACCCATTGGAAGTGTTTTATTACTTTGTTACTACTATAGTACAATTGTTTAGATTGTGATAGTTCCCTTGTATAGTTCCCTTCCGGGCCGTCTTCAGCCATAAAAATTAGTGGTTCTAGAGTTCATAAGGGTTCCATTATTGAGGTGTTTTAGGTGACCATGTCGGGGCTACAAGGGATTTGACTTTGTAGTGTTTACTATTAAAGTACAAGGGGGGAGAGTCTATACACGAAAAAATGGGAGCAACGTTACACGACAACGGCGAGACAACGATTACGAGGGATAACGATTTCGACTTGCTGGTGTCTAAGACTAAACGGACGAGACTGAATGAGCACATAGACGGAAGCAACAACATGTCAACGACTACGAGGGATTGGGGCTAGGAACGGGAGGGAGTTAACGACGACAGCCTCCCATTTAGTTTTAGCTTAAAACTCTACTTGGAATTGATAGATTTATTTCTGGCAGTGACGGAAGCCTTCTTCAACATACCTTTTCTTAGGTGGATCATTATAGTCAATAGTTACACAACACATTATTACCAGAGTTTGTTGGTTCCGAGCACTCGGACTCGCTGAGTCTGGTCTGGAATATTCGGACCCCTTATTCAGGCTAAAGACACGACAAATCCGAATCGTAGTTAAAATTAAAAAATGCATTTATAATGATTTTTTTTACACATACTAGCATCTCTAACACCAACAGCATCCCACACACCTACCAACACACTACTAAATTTCCACTCGAATCAGAAAATGAACCAGTAAATAATTAAATCAATCAAACATAGAATACTCTACCTAAGTAGCACAAAATTTGAACCACAAGTTTTTCAAATCGAGTCAGACATCCTAAAGAAAAATAATTACGTTCCATAAATCGAATATTCAAAGAACATACAACCAAAACTACAAGCCCAAATACCAATAATATAAAATACCTAACAATTCCCAGCATACCCAGATTAGCCACAGAGCCATAGAAATAATCGTTGTTAACGAAAGTATCAAAATAATCAACTACAATACCAAAACAATAGAACATATATTTACGAGAATAGAAAACCCGCTTCAGAAAGAATACTCAACTACACCATCTACAAAGACAAAGTAAAAATTAATTGGAAATTAATAATTGGCTCATTATTAATTTGTAATGGGTATTAGTAATGGCTAATTAGTAATTGGTTCAAAACAACATAACCCTACACAAATCCAACAAATACGACAACATCAATTAAAGGACTCTACTGCTTTAACACAGCATCCTTTTAAGAAGGGCATCAATTCCATTTCAATATAAAGGACATAGATATCTTGTGAAAAGAAAATAACTCAATCAAAGATTATTGCTCGAAATGATCTACATAAAAAACTATGCCATAAATTACCTACTAGATATGATTAAACAAAAGGATGGTTTGAAGCTTTAAGATTCAATCATCCATTGCTCAAATAATTTAATGTGAACCTTGTGTCTCAACAAAAAATTTATAGGTAATTATAAGGTGCACTATACTGCATATTCCATCGTTGAATATGAATTGAGCAAAATTTTTAATAATATAAAGGAGAGTGTTCGCACCTGAAATAGATTTTAGAGCCATTGTTAAAACTATAGCCTTGAAGTTTTTGTAATTCTATATGAAGTAGGAGCCGGATTTTTTTCTTCGGACGCCCCCAAACCACATCCCAAAATTTCATCAGTTGTGACGGAAAAGTACGTAGGCATTTCGTTAGCATTTTTTGAGTCCTATAACTTCCCGCTCGTCTATATAAGCAATAATAAACCTAGGTGCCTTAAAGACAATAAACTCCTTAAAACACTAAGCGTTTTAAGCAACCTAAACGTCCTAAATGCCTTCAACGTACTAAAAGCTCTCAGACTGCTAAATATTCTAAGGCACCCTAAAACACCCTAAACCGGTATACTATTAAAGAGTCTGCACGCCATTGTGCAAATTCTGGAAAAACTTCGGACAAACCCAAACCCGCTCAAAAATTTATTACTTATCAAAGGTACGGATCATAAATCCTTAAAACTCCAACCTCCATATAGGCCTAAAGCGCCTTAAAGGCATTAAGCTCCTTAGAAGTTTCAAGTGTCTTAAGAATCGTAAGCGTCGTAAATACTGTAACAAAGTATGCTATTAAGTAGTTAAAGCATCCCTAAATTACATAATACATCATAATAAATAAATAAAAAATATTATTCAATCCGTATCTAGAAAGATTAAATGTATAAACAACTATTATTATTGCCGTCACTGGTAGATAACACGTATTATGTATTAAATAGACAAACAAACATGAATTTCGCTGCTGTAAATTTATTAAACGCACTTTCTATACCACTATCACTGTTACGGATGGATGTGTTATTTGCTATGAGAGTAGAGATAATTTAGTCACCTATCTAAATGTATGCAGCAGAGATAGATAAACTGTCGCTTGCTTTACTGTCGCGGTAATACACGTGTTAAGAGTTTTCCGTATATAGTGTGTATTACGATTTATACACGTCAGCTGTGTACGTATATTGTGTGGATATTCGTAAGGCATATAGGCTGTCGCACGCTCCACTGCTACCTGTATTAATAAGTGTTGGCTCCAGTATCTCCAAGAGAAAGGAATTGTTTGTTCCACGTAGAGTGGAATTAATACCGTGATCTGTATAGGATTGTATGAGGTAGACCGTGTCGGGAAACAAAATGTTGTGTGGTTCCTCCACGTAGCCCTGTATAAATAACGAGATTTTTAGCATAATAATTTAGTTCCAATTTTCTGAACTCGAAGACAAACCGCCCAGAGCATATTTGACAATGCATACTGGTCATGCATGAGCATATCAGCCAGCATGATGCGGAGATAGTGACATATTTGGTGATCGATTTTATATACCATCGCTCATACGCAAGGTATGAGTATATGCACTGCTCTGTTTGATCAATTGCATGTACATTGAATAGCTTTATTTCTCTTCATACCCTTCCGTTCATATATTTTCTATACAACTAGAGTGTATACTCTAACTGGTGCGCCACAAGGTTATTTCTGCCACTACAACTCGCTCAGCAACAGTAGTAAGTTTATTTCAACTGCCCACAAGAGCGGCAACCACGGGATTACTCCTAAGGCTGTTATGTTCTGCTGTGTATAATAGTTCAGATGTTTATTTCCACCATTGGTGACGGCCGCTGAGGCTCCCCATTGACAGCGTCGCAAGTGGGTGTCACAATGCCTTAAGCGCACTAAAGGTCCATAGGTTCCTAAAGACAATAAGCTGCCCTAAAAGGCTCTATAAATCTATATTTATATAAGATCCTTAGGATGCCTAGGACTTTTAGGATCCCTATTTATCTAAACAAACACCGTGTAATATCGTTGCTCAACTTTCTCTGGATGTGATTGATAAATTTCAGTTTATTTAGTTCCTTATGTCTACGCTTGGTGTATAGAGTGTCTGTTATAAGTACTGTAAATGTTGTTAATTTTTGTGTTTGCCTCGAATTTAGACTGGACGGAGACTTATTTCATCATTTATTATCGCGCAGTTTGCAAAATTTTTGAAAATTATATTTTCAGGTTTCTCTGGTGTATGTAACAATATTATTCAATTTTGAATTTAGTATGAGGGTACGTTCTAAACAAAAAAAAAACAAAACAACAAATTCAGAATATTCTGGAGTGGCCTTCCGCTTTAATCAAATGTAGGAAATTATTTTGTATATATTAAATAAGAAATAATACCTGAGGAGCTGGATATATCGAAAATTCTAGTTTCGATTTCTTGCCATAGTCTACACTAAGTCTTTCCATTAAAAGACTTGTAAATCCAGAACCAGTACCACCACCAAACGAATGAAATACTAGGAATCCCTAAAATGCATTATAAAATATATATTATCATTATTCAGCATCAGTCTTTTGGCGCTAGAAATATTATTAAAAGAAGATGACATATTAATGTAGAAAGTGACCCAGAGCAATGTAAAATATTTTTATAAAAATATTGTTTTTGCATATTTGAACTACAAGTAACCTCACGAGCTTTAAAGGCTTTTAAGCTGCTATAGAAAATAAAAATACATGTATTCAATATCGAATTTAGGGAAGGCGAGAGACAGGAGGTTAAACCCGTTGTCCCACTAAGTTGTCGGATTTAAGATTTTCTCACCTTTTTCTACGCTTTTACCAGTAACTATCAACTAACTCTCTCCCTCAATATTTTTTACTTATAAGTGAAGTTACAAATCCTAAATAATCAAAAACTAAAAAAAAACCAAAAGATTTTTTTGAATGACAGAATTTAAGCCTCAAAATGAAAACCTAAATACGCCGCTGCCGGTAATCATGAAAAAGCATTAATTTGCCCTAACTATATTTGAATATGCTTTAGTAAATTATAATAAAAACATTTTGGCGGGACCGAAACGCAAACTTTCATATACTGGACGTCAAGTTAATATTTTGCCGCATTTGTACTTAAAAATCTTTTTTAAAACACTAATTCGTGACGGATTTAAGAGAAGAGATTAACCGCCATTATATTCAAATGTACCTACATAGTCCGAAGGAAGTTCTGTTACGGTACCATAAGTTCTATTTTTTTTGAAATAGTTAATTATTATTCTAAATTCACACAAAATATTGAAAATGTAATGCAATCTATGAATTTCAGTTCATTTTTCGATGTGGTTTCCTTTTATTTTAATTATGGCCGGCAATATGGGAATGAACGAGTTGCACCTTGCACAAACGTGCCGTTGAGGAATTTTTGTTCATTTTCTACAAGGAATTGCATTCAACGCGTCCGCACTCTCATATTTTTAGTACTCTGGCAGCTAACATACGAGAGTGGTTTGACGGAAATTTAGCTTAAGTAAGAAAACGCACAATTTTTGTTTTTTTATCATTTATTTTTCAAAATAGTCCTCTTTTAAGGCAATAAACTTTCAAGGCGACTTTCTAACTTCTTCGTCCCTTCCAAAAAGTAATTTTGTTCGAGCTCTTCAAAATAGTGTGAAGTTTCGGTCATAGTTTGTTGCAAAACAACATCCTCCGAGCCGTTTTTTAGGTTTGGGAATAGGAGAAAAACGCAAGGGTCTAGATCTGAAGAATACTGTAGATGGTCGATCAGTTCATGGCCTAATTGGTTCAATTTTGGCTGTACGTCGGCCGCTATGTGAGCGGGTGCGTTGTCATGATGGAAAAGAACTATCTTACGAGCCAAACCAGGGCGTTTTTCTTCAATTCAGCAACTAGACGGTCCAATAATGCTGCGTAGTAATCACCAGTTATGGTTTTATCCTTTAGCAAGTAATCAATAAGAATAATGCCTTTCGCATCCCAATGAACAGTCGCCATCATCTTATCGGTCGATCGGTAACGTCTTTTCCCTCTTTGGAGAGCCTTCGCGGCTTTTTCTCCACTGATTTTACTATTTCCTCGCCTGCGCAGTATAGTAATGGACCCATGTTTCATCAGCAGTGACGTATCGATGAAAAAAACTTTTGGATCACGTTTTATTTTCGTCAATAGCTTCTATAAATCCGTCACAGATGTAAGGTTTTGGTCAATAGTCAGTAAACGCGACACCCATTGCGCAGATAGTTTTTCATATCCAAATGTTTGTGTATGATGCTCAGATTGATATGATTGTAGCCTCTGCTAACTCACGGATTTTAATTCGACGGTTTACCGTAATCATATCATGGATTTTGTTAACGATTTCTGTTGTGACGATATTTGAGGACGCTGGGTAGTCATCATCAAAAACACTCGTTCAACTACGAACAAATTCAGCTTTCCAATTTAACTATTGCTAGCGATGGTACTTACTCGCCATAAACAACACCCAGCTTGACATTAGTTTCTGTATTGTTTTCTCCTTTGTTATTAAGGAACTTAACCATTCAACGATATTCGACTTTTTTCATTTTCACAAAACACAAATGTTGCTTGCTTGCGACGGCTGCAAAAATCAAACTAATTGTTCTTTTTGCTTCACGTTTTGACAGACCTCATGTGTTGGATGCTAGATGTCAAAACGAATGTGACGTTCGTTCTCACGTAAAGCCATCTATCGAAAATTAGATTTATATCAAACCACCCTCGTGCTCCAAACCGAGAAATCCACTGGATTCGCATCTGGCAAATTCGCAAGCCAATGTTTATTAGAAATGAAGTGTGTAACACTTTTTTGTAAACACCCTTGATATATTTTAGCTCAATGAACCGGCACGGAGTCTTGTTAGAATGTAAACGGTTCCGAACTGAATTGTTAACGCACCTACGGCAGCAATACATCTTCCAACACCTTTCCTCGGTACTCAGTTGCAATTATAGTTACGCGAGGGCCCAAGAATATAAACATTCTTGTATTAGAATTCCAAAATCTAATCTCGGCAGTCTAAGCAAATCTCGAGCCAAAAATTGGCCAACCCTGAGGGCCGCCGTTTTACTATATAAACACTCTTGTAGTCGAATGTAATAGATCTAATCTCGACACTCCAATCAAATCTCGAGTCACAAATTGCCCAACCCTGAAGGCCGCCATGTTACTATATAAACACTCTTGTATTCGAATGCAAAAACTTTCGGCACTCTAAACAAATCTCGAGCCAAATATTGACCAGCCCGGAGGGCCGCCATTTTAATATATAAACACTCTTGTATTAGAATAAAAAAATCTAATCTCGGCACTCTAATCAAATCTTGAGCAAAAAAATGCCCAACACTAAGAGCCGCCATTTTATTATAAAAGCAGTCTTGTACTCGAATGCAACAGTACTTATCGAGGTTTGCGTTCAGGAACATACGCAAGCTTAATTTATATATGTATACGATTTATATTTTGTTTATTTTTTTTTGACAATTTTTTGGTTTTTCAAATAACTTCTATGAAATTGTATGGCCCTGGTATATTTTTTAGATAATTAATTTTTTATACGAACCCTGGCAGTATTTATTTAATTTGTTTGAACTATTTGAGTTGAATTATTTTTGTTTTTAAATCTATATTTTATATTGGGGTGACGCTCGAATATAATGTAATACAAATTAAAACCAGTCGTCTTTTGTTTCACTTAAACATATATGGCATATGAGCGTCGCAAAAGAAAAAGCAATAGATGTACGAGAGATTTGAAAAACAAAAACAATTGTCAATTACGTGCTTTGTATGTTGTGCGTCTACACATAGCATATGTAATATTATTGATAATCTGTTACCGTAGTAACAAATGAAGAATTTTTAAAGGTATTTGGAATTATATGTGGTATCAATGTAAAGCAAATTACAAGGGCTACCAAATATAAGATAATGTACAGGGTGTTACTAAAAAGTTTTTGAAAAAATATGTTATTGCTCAAAATCGATTCAGTATATTCAACTGCTCACCGAGGCAGAATTGAGGTCTCTTGGTCTTACATAAGTTTCCCAAGTTTCATTTGTCCACCTTTCATAGGAATCGAGATATTTAGAATAATACAGTTTTATTGAAGGTCAAATTACTCCGATGCTATGATGTGCGATTTATTTAAACTCGCTTGATCACTTAAGTATTAAAGAAATTTTCGACACAAAAAATTTAATTAAAACTAGTTTCTGAGAAAAAGAACCGTAAAATTTACAACACAAAAAGACCTTGTATATATATATATATATATATTACATTGTGATTTTAGAAAAAATATTTTAAATAAAATATAAGGGCCTTTATGTAGCCTATACAACAAAGTTTATTCAATTGTCCTATCTTTTATCGTTCCTGAGATATTTCAAAAAGTTTGTTAAACTTCAAGCGAGGTAACACCGCTTCCTATACAATTTGGCAACATGGGACTGCTTCATTCGACGTATAATACAAGGTACTATATGCGTGCATAATTTCAGCTTCCTAGATGAATATGAAATTTCTGAACAGAAAAATGGCACCTGTCCGCCATATTGGATTCATAAAATTTTTTTTTAAACCTGCGGATTCATCATCTACCAAATTTCATCCAAATCGATCCAATAGGGTAGGAGTTATTCTCGAACATACATACGTACGTACTATAAAAAATACGACTTTCTTTTAAATTTTTCACCAAGCAAACATGTTTTTGAAAAAAAATTTTGCGACAAATTTTTCCTCATAATCCCCTCGTTAAATTATGTTTGAAAGGATTGCAGTGCTTTGAATACAAGAGACGTACTAACGTAAAATAGAACAAATTTTCAAAACATGAATCCTATGTCTTTCATATACATAATTATGGTATATGAAAGATAAAAAAATTTCTGTGTACACTATATTGGATTAAAAACAAATAATCCAGCCTTTGAAATGCATATAAAAGGATTGCACATATAGATACCATAAATGTACATTACCGTACATGATACATGAAATTTTTTTACTTTTAAATATTCATGGCACGACTTAAGAAAAAATATTCTTTACATTTACTATTTAATTAAAGTTAAATTAAATGTTCTCTTTATAAATCATATATATTTATATTAATTTGATTTAACTGTTCTTCTAATTTATTCTCATAGAATGATGTTAATATAATGAAATTGTCTAATATTTACTTGTAGGCCAGTGCATTGGTCTGCTAATTTTCTGATTCTGTCCAAGACAAGGTCGACAATCTCTTTGCCGATGGTGTAATGGCCTCGAGCATAGTTATTTGCTGCGTCTTCTTTGCCGGTTATTAGCTGTTCCGGATGAAAGAGCTGACGATATGTTCCAGTGCGCACTTCATCTGGAACGAATCGACACATTTTGTTTTAAATATAGGTACAATTATTTACCTACACGTGGTAGGTAGTACTTATTTATGTATATTTATTTATCTAACATAGTACCGTACGTACGTAACTTTGGTGGTATGGCAACAGGTTTAAGCCATTATTTTGCGATCGAATTAAAATATAGTTATTGAAAAAATTTGTGTACTGATACCATTAGATTCAAATACATCAAAATATAGACTAAAAATTTGGGGACGGGGTTGCCATTCCATCTTTCATTTACTGGAAGTAAAACTTTTATTAAAGATTGTGTAAATTGATTTATTTCGTTTGGATAATATTAATTTATAATACATCTACTAAATTAGATTAAGTTAATATTTGTTTGGGCTAATAATCGATTAGCATACAAATGCATAGTTGTAATCATGCGACAACTGTTTTACATGTCTTCAGACTTAATATTTTGTCATTTTTACTAACCTCTGTACAGCAACACTCCAATACCAAGTATAACGTTTGTTTAGAGACATTTATTTAATTTTTTTAACACTAATCATTGTCCTAAATAAATCGTTTTAAAGAGTTTAGTGTATACTAAAAATTAAATAGAAACAATAAGGTGTAGTATATATGTGATGAGTTGGAACCTCTCTCTGAATTATAATTTTGACCCGCCACTGTCAACAGATTTATAAAATGGCGCAAGTACTATCTCATAGGTTTCATAAAATGTAAAATATTTTTATTCTTCATATATCAATTTTGATGCCAATATTTTGACGGATAGGCACGTTTTGGAGGGAACTGAGTCCAAAAAAGGGTTTTTTAAAAAATTTCTTTGTGTGTACGTGAGGATGGGAGGGAATATGTGGGTGTATGTTAGAGAGAGAGAGAGAGAGAGAGAGCGCGAAAGAATAGGTTCCAGAATTTCTCCTAAATTACGGATTGGAATAGAATAAAATGTGATACACAGGTACATTTGATTTTTGCTCCATGAAATATTTTTTATTTTTATTGCTCCATCCAAAATCATGTAGGAAATTTGCCATTGTAATGTAGCTAAAAATTCAGTTTTTACATATCGCGCTGAATTAAAATAAACTTCATTGTCTAGGCTAGGTTTCTCAAACTTTTGACTCCCTTTTGCGCTGAAAAATGTCAATAGACATTTTTATTTATTAGTAAAAATAAAAGTGCAAACAATAATGTTTTTTACATTTTTAGTGTTTCGTTTGTTTAATTTACACTACAAGATGTTTAATTTAATATGTAGGTAGGTATACTGATTGAAGTTTAGTTAACAAATTCAAATGGAAAAGTATTGCTTTTCCTCTATTGATTCTTACAGGCTGTACAGTAGCGACAATAACAACAATACTCACATCCATCTCATCATCTACAATCGGGAACATGTAAATATTTCCTTTTGCTTTAGAGCTCTTCAGCAAAAAATTTCACGTTTACTTTATCTTTCTCGGATTCAGTGTCAAATACAATGGCATAAAACTGTTTTGGTATTTCTTTTTTGTGTTTTTATTGAAGATAAGTTCGACAAAGCATACATCCGGTTTGAGTTCCTCTTTTTGAACTGATGTTTACTTTGGCTTATTAAGCACTTCTTCTGTAACAGATTCTACCTCAAAATCTACATAGTGAAATCACTTAACACAAGGTCTGAATCTGAATCTTGCACTGAAAAGTCGCCGTCAACATCTTCACTTGAATCTGAAACATTTTTTCTAGGCCTTATTGAAGTGAGTTTTTTATAATTGCTGTCTTTAGGGCATTTGGAAGTGCTCGCTTGAAGCTCGACGTTACAAGCATCTGCTTCCAAAACTTCGTGTCCTTCAATACCTTTTCCAGCTAGAACATTTAATTTCCTTTTTATGTTTTTCATGGATTTTGCATACTTTTTTCTGCTCTCCTGCAGATAGGTTTCAAATGATTGAACCCAGTTGTAACTAGAATCACAATCTTCAGATTCTTTATTTTCATGACCATCAGGAAGCCTTTTCAATACTTGTCGTCAATCCAAAGACACAATCCCTGCTGCTCTGAAGCCACTTGTCAAATTGTTTTTGATATTTTCTTCTCTTAAATCAGCAATACACTTTTTTAAGGGTCGAGTAAACCTGCCTTTAGGCACAATGCCACGATTTTTCTTTTTCCATTTATTGAGTGTCTCACGCCACTTTATTGCATGTCTCACGTCTGAAAAAAGCCAGCTCTAAAGGTTGAGTATAGTGCGTACTCTTCGGAGGGAGTAGCACAAACTTGATATTGTTACTCTTACATTTGTTAATAATATGTGGTGAAATGTGGATTGAAAGGAGTGCTAATCAATAACTTATTAGCATTTCCTGCCTTATATGTAATGTAAGGAGGAAATAGGGTTCCATTTGCACTTCCTGAAAACATAACGGACGTGCTTGACTGAAAAATCGATTATGCGTTCAGGATGATGTGTGCCTCTTCTTATTACAACTTTTTTTCGGCCAGGATCGTCAGAAATGTTGGTCTCGTCATAATTTACTATCACAGCTGGGTCTACGTCCTTAACCGTCACTATGAGCTCATCAAAATAGCTGTTTATAATTTCCTCATTGATAGCCGCTCTGCTTCTTTTATCAATCTGGCACAATCTGTTAGAAAGAATCCCACTGTGTCTCTTTATAAATGATTTAACAAAATCTACTCCATGCATATTTTCTTTGAATCTCGGTTCAGCTCGTCCACTTCGATCAAGAAATCCTTTGACGATTAACCTAATATCCAAGACTGTTAACGGGAAACCCCAATCTCCTGCCAATCGCACGCAATTTTTCCGATTTTCAGCAAATGGCTTATCATTCCGTAGTGATAAGCCATTTCTCACATCTTCTACTGCTTCTTTTACCTGGTGTTCTGTATAATCTTTGTACGTTCGAGCTCTAATAGGCCTTTGGTACTTTCGAGACATTTTTTACCTAAAAAAGAGAAAAAAACTTGCTAGTTGTATGTTTTTAATTTCCTGTAATATGATGCTATTCGTAAGAGATAGCAAAAGCCACTCCTATTTAGTTATCCTTGTTACCCCGTATAGGAAACAGCAATGAATTTCCAAAAATAAAACAAAATGGCAATATCATCTATGAAGTGAAACAACCATAAACGAACTGTTTGAGGTTATGTTTGAAAATGTTTATAGCGCATTCAAATTAAAAATACGAATTTGATGATTAAAGTTATGATACGTATACATTTATGATGAAATTATCTTACATATAAATAAAGGTTTATAAACTTACTTTTAAACACACACACACAATATTAAAATATGTGATCCTTCACTAAAACATGGAACTGATGGCATGAAAGTAAACAATGAAACTGAAAACAGTGTTGCCAAAATCACCGGTCGAAATTTACCCAGCAAAATGGCTTTAGTTACCCCAGAGGCTTAAGTAACCCCCAAAATTATGTTCCAAAAAATTAAAATAAGTTTCTAAAAATTATTTATTTAAATAATTTAATTCCTAAATATAAAAAGCAATGTACAAACTTTCTAATTATCAATTACACATTTCTAAATATGTAATTATTCGTCCCACATTAGCCACAAGATAATCGCTATTAGCAGAATTGTCTTCGTATATGTAAATAGTACATCTTCTAGATTTCAATTTATAGGTAACTACATGTCTTTTAGAACGAAACTAATTATTGATTATTAACAATTTCAATGTAATCAGCTGTACGCAAGTACTTGTACTTTTTGTCCTGCTGACTGATCTACTTTTAATAACGTGTGCACGAGCAAAACTAAAGCAAAAGCTACGAAAAAAACACAATGAACAGGAAAAGGTAATAATTTCGAATGGTTAATAAATGTAAAATCAGCAGAGCATGAAAGAATACGGCGAAGATTACTTATCAAGCTATTAGAAGATATTAAAATTATCACGTGTAGGTATATTAAGTACTATAATCTCAGGAAGGAGATCATGTAATGTAGCTTTTCAGATTATTAACACTAGGTAACCAATACAACATTTAATGCATCTGTAACTTAACTTAAGTATCAACCCCAATGTATTTAGCGATAGAAAGCGCCGTACAATCTGAAATCTAAATCTATCTTTCCACCATCCCGCATAAACTGCCACATAAGTACGGTGCAAGCATTCCAATTCGATATCACGTACCGACTTGCATTCGTAAAGAGCCGTCGTCTTTTGTACAGCATTTCACCCTTTTTGTCTAGCGCATGCCTTCATTACAGTCGAGCCAGTCAAATCTCGTTTAAAATATTTCCTACGCTACGTTCGCTTCTTCCGCTAATGGTACAGAATTGGAATAATTTACCAAACTTTTTTCTTCCTCTCTAATGTGCATCGCGCCAGTCACAGTCATTGAAATAAAAGAACAAACATAAATAACTTTTCCATTATTCCTCGTTCTTTGCATGATTTGACATAAAACAGTGTAAAATTTAGATGAGATGACAAATTTGAACAATGGTTTAAAGCATGCACTTTGCAAGGCTCCGCTGCTAGTTCATTTTTCCCCAGACTGAACATGTTGCCGCATGTGTGCGTGGCCGAGCATGAATTCTTATCATACAAAAGCGGAAAGAATATAATATTTCCATCCGGTTTGCTCCGCAAGTAGGAGTTTGTCCAAGAAATTACGATATTACAGAACTTGAATGCTTGTCCACAGTATAGGCGGCGACGATATGGAAGCACTATCTGTGAGGGTTACCAAAATTTGTAATACAAATGGATCATCATAGCCTTTGTGATTTCAAAAATATAAAGAAAGTGATAGACAAATTACCAAGCTGGTTGTTAAAATTATCAGAATACTGTTTCGATATTGTTGATTATAGGGGGTGAACAAATAAACACGCAGACGCTTTATGAAGGTATCCTTGCAGAGATGCTACAGAAAATGATGAAAAACAAGCATTAATGGAATCAGCACTTTAAACAACCGCGTTAAATATATCCGAGTTGCAAGAAGAAAATGTCTACCTAATTATGAAGGCACTTGAGGGCAAGACTTAGATACATACTACTACATATAAAGTCAAAGAATTTTAATTTAATGGATAATGTATTATATAAAAAAAATGAACTAAGACGAAGTACAAGGGAGTTATTAGTGGTGATACAAAAAATATAAAAATGAAACATTGTGTGAGAGAAAGAGAACCAATGAGTGCACTGGTACACTAGAGAGACAAGTCCACTAATAAAGTTCAATTCTTTTTAATATGGTTTACAAAAGAATGTGAAAAAAATTGTAAGAGGATGTGCTGATTGTCACGCAAGAAAAGGCTCAAGCATTGATTATCTGCGAGGTTATTAGAACCTATTGAAGTTCCAAAACAGAAATCTGAGATGATGACTAGGTATGTTATGGGGCCACTCCCGCGGAGCAATACTGGTTTCTGCGAGATGGACAGAGGCAAAAGCTCTGTCCAATGCTACAGCGCAGCAAGTAGCAAAATTTTTCCTACAGAATATTTTGTACATTAGGAGGTATGTTCATCAACAGTTAGTAAGTCATCATAAATTAGGAAATACTCGGTCGTTACTTAAAATATTGTCGCATGTACCGAGTTTTCTTGTGCATAGTAGTTAGTCTTACCATAGCGCAATGTATGATATCGCAAATATATAAATAATTTTATAGCATTTGATGCGAGTCATGCATCAAATGCATTTGATGCGAGTCATGCATGTAGAAGAAAGCGTTGCTTGGGCGTATCGAGGTATAAGTGTAAACCTAAGAGCCGCAAGTTTGTAATCAAGATTTATAATTCTGTTAGTACTTGAGAAAAATGTTAGATAACTTCATCGGGGTGTTTTATTGGAAGCTATTCAGAAATACATGGGCATTGGAATGCGTCGGTTATGATCAGGAAAATCTCCAGGCACAGGGAATGGCTATCGTAAAACTTTGTGTCTACTTCAGCTGTGGCCGATGTGAGAGAATCTTTTTGTTTATTAACTGTAGTTAGACAAAAATTATTTTCAAAATAATATTAAAAATAAATAATTATTAATTCAATGTACATACATAAATATTTAAAGAAAACGAAAAAGGACGCCGCGTATGCCTAAGTCACACTTAAGAAAAAATGGTGAGATAAACAAATCACCGTAGTAGCAAAACGTAAATCAGAAAAACGAGTTTATCTTTATTAAAGAAACTTAACAAATATATACAGATTAAAACTAGAATAACGTGAGTAACTAAACAATAGAAAACGCACACGTCTTGTGTGTTATCCATTATAAGAATGAAAGTTTAAACATTTAAAAAAATCTTTTGTTTAAAATTCAAAAGTTTAACATTACTTTAACATCGGAATTTTAATCATGTCCAAATACAATATAAATGGGCTTAATAAAACGTTTGTAGAGCATAAACAATTCATCATAGAGTTCAATGCGTTTTTACTTTTTACTAATGTGTTTTAAATAAACACATTCAGAATA
>WYDF02266348.1:0-18596 GCA_009867245.2 Adranes taylori
GCAACGATGAATTAGAAGATTTTCTTTGCAACCAGCCAAGCCTCTCTTAGATCCACGTTGTTCGTAGATACGTCCCCGAACGGGTTGTATGGCATTTAACATTCTTTCATTTAAGATGCTAGTAAATATCTTATAGCAAGTATTTAGTAAAGTTATGGGCCTATAATTTTTTGGATCAGGTGCTGGTCCTTTTTTGTACAGCTATACTATCCGTCCGCCCTTCTGTAAGCCACGGTGGAATAGGCTTTTCTCCGTTGAGATACGATGTGAATTTTCTGCCCAGATGTACGTGCGTGCAAGTAAACCTTTTCCACCAAATATTCGTAATAGTTTCTGGTCCAGGCGCGGCAAATTCTTTTTGCATTGCAAAGCTCTCTGTATCTCATCAACTGTTATTGGCGGACAAGTATCCTGATTTTGGGCCCAAAGGTACCCACATACCCGGTATTTCACAGTTTAGGGGCTAGGGCGTGGCCGGCAAGAAATGTGCTCCCTTTTGTTGTCAGCAGGCCATTGGGGTATACGATCTTCTTCCTCCCTTAAACGATTCGGGTACGTGGATACGCTATAGTGGCCCAACATTTATCAGCTGATTTACATAACTGCCCAAAACAGCTGATTATTATTATTATTATTATTTTAATTTTATTTATTTATTTGTTTTCGCTTTGTAGTGTGCACCTCCAAAGAATCTCAACTTCAGCACCTTTAAAAAGACGACGTCATATACGAGATTCTTCTTTGGGCAGATGTCACGTAACGACTGTCTAAACAATAGAGTAAGTCCTTCCGTCATAGTCGAGTCGTGTGACCGAAGTAAACTCAAAGTGCCCAGGATTACGGCCTTTTGCATTGAAAAATTCTTCAGCTTTGGTCTTGCATTTACTGCTAGCAGAATGCAAATTAGTGTTGGCGGCGTATTCTTCAAAAAGAAAGCAATAACTCGGCGGCGTACAGTTTCTTGAACTCTTTGATCGTACTTCACCAGCCTACAATTGCGCCGTTTTCCGCTTGAGCCTGGTGCCGGTTTCTTCTTTGGGATTTGTGCACAGTTCGGCAATTAAGGCCCAGTGTTTCCGCTGTTCAAAGATTGGGCCTCAATTGCCGAACAATTGAAATAGAAAATCAACTTAAAAACAAATCAACTTAAAAACTCACAGTTTTGTTAATAATGCGACATATTGACATAAACGTCAGTGATAAAAAACAACTGTCAGTGCCTTCTGAGGAAAAAGTTGCATTAGTGCGTGAGATTTGGCTTATACAAACTTTTATTAGCTAATAAAGGAGGACAATAATCCATTTACTTCCATAGTGAATTTAAACCATGAGTCTGACTATAGTAATGTAATAAATTTAATTTTTTTTATCATATCTCCTGATCCCATTAGGATCTCACTCTGTAAATTTCAGGATATAAAGCTTATAACTCTGAAAAAAAAACATTTATTTTTTTCCAAATTTTTAAAAAGATACATAAAAATTTGTTTTCACCAAAAATGCTCAGGTGTAGCATATGAAATTAAATCTTATGAAATTTCCTTTAAAATAAGGACTCAAACGTCTCTCTAGGCCTAATATACCTTGAGTAATTTGTGATTTAAAAAGTTAATGCACGCGAAAAAACGACTATATTTTAAAAGTTAAAAATAAATTACAGCAAAACCTATAAGATAAAAATTCTAAAAGTATATTTTCATTATTATCATGAAGGACAATGATCTCAGAAAATTTCATTGAGGTCTGAAATTGTCAGCTTGAATTTAGAATTTTTTTAGTTGGAATGACCCTTATCTTTATACATTTGCTAATGGAATATACTACTGGAGCATCCTAAATATTTGTTGAATTATAATTAGCTTCACAAGACAATATCAGTTAATTAAAAATCGCGCATAGAGCCCTGATATGAATTATAAATATTTGATTCAATAAAACTTTATAATGATTCACTAAACCTAATTACGTAACTCTGTTATTGCGTTCTACATGTGTTTATCTACAATCAATATTTATATTAGTGTACAATAAAATAAGAACAATTATTTCTCCCCATCTTCTGTTTGAGAATCATGAACGAGCATTATTTATGATTCGAAAAGAAAGAATGCAGTATGGTGGTTATACAAAGAGGATAATAACAAAACCACGATCCTGCTTTTATAAGTTAAAACCCGTAACAATATATATATATATATAATGAGTAGTTGTTTGCCTTCAAGGTAATATCTCGCGTGGTTGGCATTTCAGTGTGCCAATCTGAAATCTGCGGCAATCTGAGTGTGGCGCACTGAAATGCCTACCACGCGATATAACCCTGAAGACAAACAACTACTCATCAAATACTCATGAAACCTCAAATTTCAAATATATATATATATATTGAAAATTGTTTTTATAACGTGATCCATATTAAATTAATTAATGATAAAGTAACGTACCGGATTCACTATTATGTTGCTTTGCGCGACTAGTTTCGATGCACAGCCTAATCGTCAGACGTTTGGATGCTAACTGGTTTGTATCATGTTTGTATTGCCGTTATAGATGTGTCCTTCGTCATTCGTTGTAGGTTTCTCTCGTCACTTTGTTGCTCGCGCGCGCTATTTCCACTGTTGCACTGTTTAATTTTTTTCTTTACTTTATATTCTGTTTGTGATGAAGTTTTTAGTTGGTTTGTAGTTTAGTTGGTCTGTTTTTTGTGTAAAAGTGGTGTTGTAAGCTGTCAAATTTACATTGTGTTTGTTGGTTCAGTATATCTTGATTTATTTTGTATATCTTGGTTATCTAGTATATCTTGATTTATTAATCTACTATTCGGGTGTTTCAAGATGAGGATAACTCTACTACAGTCATTCGTTCCCGCAATGTGTCGAAAAATTGTCGCCAAGGCTGAAGAATAAACTAACTCGTCAAAGACACAATGTTGTATACGGATCTTACAATTCCCCGGCCGAAAGTTTTAAAATTTTCTTCTACCAGCTGACAGTAGTCTTCTTTTGAGGTTTGCAGTGTCCGGAATTCATCGATAACGCATCTAAATGTTCTTTTTCATACCTAAATGTACATGCAAAATGGCTGCAATGTTCCATATGCGTAAAGTAAATTTGGCAAACTAGTTTGTAAACAGTATTTTATAATGGTACTTCATTATCCAATGTTGAGCTAATTGACTAGAGATCTTGTTGCCTTTCCTAAGATCCGAAAAATCATCCAAAACCAGAAATTCCATCCAACACCAAAAACAAAAACCAGAAATTTTATATTTTTTCACAAATTTGCTTGTTTCAAAAGATCACCATACACAAACTCCTCGATCGACTGCTGACCTGTACCTATTTTACCATTACCATTACACAATGGCGTTACAGCTCATCAAGAGCTCGTGCCTGCTCCACACCGCCCCGCCACGCATCTCGATCCATCGCCCGCCGTCTCCAAACTCTAACGCGCATACTTTGTAGGTGCTCCTCTACGTCTTTCAAACAGCGCTTTCTGGGCCTACCCATCAATCTTCGCCCTTCCGGTTGTTGCGTGAATACGTTCCGCGCACCCCGATCTTCTGGCATTCACTGGAGATATCTCAGCTATCAAATCCGCGCTTTTTTTTACTCCAGTCACTAAAGTAGGATCCCCGAAGAGTTCATATATCTCATTGTTTCTGATACGCCAGACACCCCCATCGCACAACGAACCAAATACACGTTGCAGGATTTTCCGCTCCTATATATTCAGAATCCTCTCATCGTGTGCGGTCAGCGCCCAAGTTTCACTCCCAAATGTTACTAGTCATATAAATCCTCTTTTGCTTTGCCACGATAGTAAGCGAGATTTTAGAAGCTTCTGAAGACTGAAACGAACATGTTTCCCGCTTTGAGGCGCTCTTTTATCTCAAACTGCATGTTATTGTTCTCAGTGACAACGGAGCCAAGATACTTAAAAGTAAGTATCATGTATCATGTTTTACTTATGATGACCTGAAGTCCTGCTGCTTTAGACTCTTCCTCCACCTGTTGTAAAGCTTTTCTAGTTCCCTCGCTCTTCTAGCGAATAGGTCCACGCCATCAGCATAAACCACGCCATAAACCAGATACTACACAGAGCGGTTCAACAGAGTTCCTCCGGGATTCATTTCAATCTTCCTTACAATACACTCCAGAGTGAGGTTGAACAGGATGCATGAGAAGCCATCCCTCTGCCTTAGACCTCTTGATATACCGAACTTCTTGGACACTTTGCCAGCTATCGTAACTTGACAGTTCAAGTTCTCTAGCGTCAATCTGATAAGCCCAATCAACTTTTGCGGCACACCCAGCAGAGCCAAAGTGTCGTACAAATATGGTCTATCTACGCTGCCATAAGCTTGCTTATAGTCTATGAATAACTGATGTACGGTGGTGTTATATTCATAGCATTTTCGAGGATGCACCTGTTTGGGAAAATTTGATGAGTAATTGTTCTGCTCCTCCTAAAGCCGCAATGGTAATCACCCAAAGCTCTTTCAGAGAAAGGTTCGAGTCGTCTGGCTAGAATTTTTGTTAGAACCTTAGAGGCAGTGTTTAGAAGGGATATATCCCGGTAGTTAGCAGAATCCAGCTTGAAACCCTTCTTGTGTAGCGGACCGATGTGAGCAACATTCCAGTCATTTGGCATTCCAACTTTGTTTCCAGAGTCTGCAGATTAGTGCGTGTAACTTCATATGCAGTTGTTCTCGCTACCGGATGCCTTGTTATTCTTGACCTCGCTGATACTCAGTTCTAGTACTGGTAAATCTACACCATTAATGCCCCCCTGCTTCTAGTATTCCCCTCGTGATGACACTAACTGCCCTCGTTCAGCAGTTTCTCGAAGTAGTCAGCCCAAACGTCAACGACTTTACTAGCGTCAATGATAAAATATCCATTTCCGTCCCTAATCATAGTGCTCCACACCCTGAAAACTTGCTTTCACCTTCTTAATCTTGCGTACATTTCGCGTATTTACTTTTTTCTCCCATTTCCTCAATCTCCGCTACCTTAATAGCTTCCCACTCCCTCTTCTTTCTGCTGCACATGTCCTCACATCTCTTCTTCCTGCTGCGTAGCAGCTGTTCACGCTACCGCGTGAAAGCTTGATAGTTTGCTCTTGTGTAATGTTGCAGCGCCTTCTTTCTTAGCTCATTACTTCGATCTAGAGCTATTCGGCAGTCATCATATTTTAACATTAACAAATGTCAAATGCTTCATATGTAAATACGCGTTTATAAAAACTTAAAAAGCGGTGAAACATTAACACATGGTAAAAATCCTGATTCCAACGACAACTTTTTGTACTGCATAATACCTTACTTAAGAATAATTTGATTCAGAAAAAAAAGATATAAAAAATTGTAATAGGTTATGTTTTTACGTCCTGATGGAGTATAAGAATTTTCTATAACATTATGCATAGAACTCTATAAATATTCTCTTTAATCGAGCTGATTTATCAACATTTATGTTGTGGCGACAAGCATACATTTTTTCTTGTGAGTTATGTGCTTGCCTCAAATATTTCGATCTTTATTACCTTTAGTATTGATAATAATAACTCATATGACTTCAATCGCGCTCGTTAAATTGACTAATATATTGTTTGAATTTAATTAGGACGACCCTTTTCTTAGACAAACAGCAAAGATAAAATAATAGCGAACTAGATGTGATATCCAACTCTTGGCGTACATAAGCATTCTTACGTATTGGAAGGGTCGTGGTAACTTTACATGAACAAGAACTCAGAAATAGCAACGTTTCTCTAATATAAATAAGAAAGTTTCTTACGCCATAAAAAATTATCCGTTTGAAGTTGCTATGTATGCAAAAATACATAATATAAGAAAAGCTGTCTTCAACTTCGGAATGAAAACATCTGGTTTTCGAAATCTCCCAGGTGCTATATAAGATATGGCTTTTTTGTACGAAAAACCGTCATTATTTGCAACTAGATTATACATAAAATATATCCATGGACTACCTATATATCCATGGACTACATACAATGGACTTTATTTCGTTCAGCGTAAATGCTGTTAAAAACATTTGCGAAGATAGTCGCACGTGTTACGAAAATCATAAACTATTTCGATACTTTTAGATATTAATGTCTTTTTTTGAGCAAATACCGTATCATCTGATGGAACGATCATTGTTTCTTTTATATAACCTATATACATTCTGGCATCATCCGATGTTTGCACGGAAATTCTCTGATTATGCACAGAATAAATTTATTCGTTTAATTATATTTATTCGTATTAATTATTCATTATTGAATCATTTATCTAGCTAGTTTCTATTGAATTAAAATATAATGTCCCAGCCTGACAGTTTTTCTTGGAATTAATTAACTAATGATTATTATAAACTGATTTACTTGTTTGTGAACCTGTAGCAAAGAACTTCAAGTGTTATGTGAAATACTTTATAGATTTATTCATATACTATTATATTAGATTGCTATTAAGATGAAAAGTAATCTCTAAAGATGTACATATATCCCTAGGTTAACAAAATATTAATATCCTCTGCGTATACATTTCCCATTAGTTATATAGATATAATAAAACTTACTATTTTGATGACTGGTGGAATTCGTTCCGGAATTATCCCGGATAGATCCGGCGTGACACATGTTCAACCACCACCAGCGCGTCATTCGGGACACGGAACTCAAAAGCTGAATACGCTTTGCTTTTTAATCGAATGGATAATAAAGTTTCACATGAATGATTCGCATTTTTTTTTGCTTGTTATTGAAGTACTGGAATTTTTCAAATTTATTTACGCGTTATGCATTACACATTATTTTCAGCGATTATACATTTTCGTGTTGTTAATTAAGAGAGTAAATATTTCAGTTTTATATTAATTACTTATTGATTGATTCGTAACAAGAAAAAAATTTCATTACATTAACATAAATTCCCAGACTACATAATATCAAAATAATTTTCAGTAATCACTAGAAAAATTTATGAACTTTCGTAATTAAAACCGTAATTATTGAATGTCTTTTTATAATAACTACTGAAAGAATTTGATCATTTTGAAAGAAATTTTGAGTTCGTAGTTTCTAAATAAATCATTAAAAAAAATATGGTTAATTGTATGATAACGGTGACAGGCACCAAAATAGAAATAAGAGGCAAAACTGTTATTCCATAGTTTTAAGGAGATACTACAGAAAAGGTCTCGTAACAACAATGGAGATCAATGAAAACCCACCACTATTACTTTCCTCGTTAAACAAGATGATTTAAATTAGCTCCGAGTAGACTCCCCATAAATGGGTAATGAGTCCGAATCCCATGCAATAGAATAACAATGCGGCAGTCCAATGTAGAAAAGTGATAAATCGAAATTGTCCTCGTCCAAGAAATTCGACAGTCTTTAAAGTTAATTTAATTAAATATAAAAATAAAATATCGTGTTTTCCTGACGATAAATTTATTTTCAAACTACCCAGAGACCAGTAAAAGTGTTCAGATCCAATCAATTAAGAAAGAGACGAATTAGAGAGAATGCGGATAGGATATATGAAACGAATATTTGGGGTAAAAATCTGCAAGTGATATTGTTTTGTAGGAGATGAATGACTACAAAAGATTGTAACATGCTTATAAACTTTAGAGGATGCCTAAACTGTGTGAAGTCTATAATACCTACTTTAGGAAATAGTTTTATGAAGATGTTTAAATTTTGTATAAGACAATTTCTTCGTAAGTTAATTGTTGATTTGTTTTACGCAGAATTTTAAATGTGTTAGGTGCAGAGCGGAATTTTGAATGCTTTCTAACTGTTTATTAATCCTTGGTTGTTATATTTTTTTCGCTGATTGTGTCGTGAATATTATAATTCCAAAACTAAAACTTAGAAGAAGAAGAAGAAGAAGTAATTATTATTTATGAATTGTTAGAGTTGATTGATGCCTCTTATTGGGTATTTGTTGGCGAGTTTGTCTAGATAATTGGTAATGCTATTTTATGGTGTTCTGGAAATCGAATTTTAAAGGAAGGCGGCGAAAGGAAGTAATAGCAATCTGGTTTGTTTCTCAGTAAAAGGACTGTAAAAAGAAAGAAAAATAAACAACGCGCCATTAGGTTGAGTTTTGATTTTTTGAGAAGTTAAGTAATGGAATTATAATGTAAATGCTCATTTAGGGTTAAAAATAGGGTTTCGAGAGATTGTAGTTAGTGCTCAAGTCAGAATTACCCTGATGTGATAAGTTGGATGTTCTCCATTTAGTGTGTTACATTATTACTGAAATAGAGCAAGTTTGGAGTTGTGCTAGTAGTTTGACAGCTGCTAGTTGTCATAACTGCTGCTGGTTCTTCTTCTTCTTCTTTGTCAGCCATTTTGTATCCACTGCTGGATGTAGGCCTCCCCTAAATTTTTCCATTTTCCACGGTCCATTGCCACTTGGTGCCATGTTTTGCCTGCTGCCCTTTTTATGTCATTCGTCCAACTCTCTGGTGGTCTTCCTGTTGGTCGTGTCATTGGTGGTCTCCATCATTGGTCGTGTCATTGGTCGCTGCTGGTTGTAAAGTAAGAAAGGAGAAATAGTATAGGCTATACCAGCATATTGCAATGTACATCTAATTATTCAGTTGTTAATTTTCGTCGTGGGTCCACTGGCGTCGTTCATCTGGATTCCTGTACCTTGGTGGAGTACTAGTAACTAAAGCGCGCCTGTTTGATGTCCTTGAACGGGTAAGACTATAAGCGGCTCATTGAAATAACATTAAGTAAAGTCCTGAACAAGCTGCATAATCCATCTTGAGGTGACTGTACGAGATCACTAAGCATTAGTTTGAGGTAATTGTAGGATGTTTAGTAATCGATGGCCTTGTAATTAACATCAACTGGACGTTTGGAGTCGCCTGCTTCCACCGCCGCCATTGCGACCTAAGTATTTCATTGTGTAACCTTTTAAATTTATTTTAATTTTTATTTAACTTGTATTCTCTATTTGTTGAACATTACATTGTCAGCGCTTCTCGCCTTCTTCCCAAATTTTATGAATTACTTTTATGCAATGTTTAATTAGCTTGCATTTAAAGATTTAAGAAAACGTTATAATATTAAATTAGAATTCATGTAATTATCTAATGGCCAGTAATACTTTTTTTTTAAATCATTGTGCTCTTGTTGCAATTTATTAATTTAATTGTTAACGTCACTTACATTTTTATTTAAGATTGCATTGGCCAATTTATTTAATATTTTTAGTAAAACTAAGAATTGTCTTGTAATTGGTTATCGAAATTGTCAATGTGAAAGAGCCTATTTTGCATAAAGAAATGATCTTTTTAAAGGCAGCGTCGTAGTAATATTAAAAAAAGTTTATGTAGAGTTCACTTAATAAATTTATGTATATGTGATAATCATCGAATTCCAAGGTTAAATACATTTTCAAAATGTTGCCCATTTTTTATGTAATTTGTAATGTTATCTCCTTCTGGATAACTTTGAACATTAATTGAATCAATATTGAAATTTGTATTTTGAAAGTATTGCTGACGTTCAAGCATTAAGAGATGACAATAATGAACTGGTAAACTAGGGTCTGTGCATAAGAATTAGCAAATTGAGTATAGTATTGATACTGTTCGAATAAATTGTTAATTAATTAATGTTAAGTGGCGTTCTTATTTAGGTGCACATCCTATTCTAATTAACCCTTGTATCCGAAAGGATGCTGGCGCTCGCCCGGTAAGTTATATGAGCTCAGCTGTTCTCTGTATCATCGTAGCGGATTGGAGCTGGTTAGAATAGAACTCGATCTAGCCAGGGAAGAGACACCATTTTCAGAAGGCATAATTGCGGTGAACTTATTGGATAATAAGGAATAAGGAAACGTGTAATTCTATAAGTTAGGTATGCGGATTTAAAAAAATTCGTGAAGTATTGCCACGTACCGAAAAAATAAAGGATTGAACTAAATATATTGTGGATGTAAGCAGGATCGCTTAGTCTATAAATTATATTCTAATAAATTCAAACTGCAGTAAAGTTCGGTTACATTCGAGAAAAATGTATTAATTTGGGCCCGGTTAGGCCGACATTCTTAGCATTCTTAAAGGGATATTTTCGGAGCTTGCAGATTGTTCAAAATTAGGTACTCGAGATGGGCACCCGTACGCGATAAAAAGTTCTTATTGAAATTATATCCGTAGAGTCTGAAATATAACAACGAAGATGAAATATTGGTAGTGCGTGTGCAAGCAATGAAACAGTAATGTTTCATTGAGGGAGAAGATATGAGAAAAAGGAGAAAATATACCAGTGGTTGAAGGATGATAAGTGAGACACCTGCGAAAAGCATGAAAGAGAAGAGAATGGTAGCGAAGTTCAGATGTAGAAAAATGGAAAGAGGAAATAGATATTGATTGAACGAGTGTAAAAGAAAATGCAGCATATGTGGAAAGGAAGAAGAAACGTGGGATCATTAGCTAGTCATGCTAGGGCTTTATGTGGGAAATAGATAAAAGTAAAAAAGGGGAGAACTTGAGGGTTAATATATAGAACCAGAAGCAAAGAAAACAACGATAATGAGTAAAATGATGAAAGAAATAAGTAAAGGAAAATGAACAAAAAAGGGTTAAATGGTTTTTAAATAGTTTTTATGGTTCTATGGTATTACATATAATATTGAACGTAGCTTCTAGTTTCTGCAAATTCAGCATATAGAAGAGTTGGTTTGGCTGGTTAAGACAGGATAAAAGGAGAACTCAGACGCCATTAAATATTACAACAGAGAATTTTTGGTGGCAGCGGTGGGATCGAACAATTTTTTATTCAATATTGAGCTTTGGACATCAACGCATCGTACAACGAAAATTTAGTTAATATAGGTTCCAGTAAATATATGTGTATGTCAACAACTATACGTAAAAATAATCACTGACTTGATCAGCTCTGCAAAATGATTATCGATGTTATGGAAAGTACTTGTGAGTATTTTCGTTACTGCTTAGCTTAATTGGTAGCATTTTTTCAATTGTAAAATTTACTTTATTTTATTATTAAATTATTTAAATTTATGTAAATTTGAAAGTAAATTAAATTCAGATACATAAAATAATTAACGAGGGTAACCAGATTATAACAATACAAGACAAGATAATGTTAGTAAACTGTAGTGTAAAGTGTTAAGAGAAACAATTTTAGATAAATATGTCAGTTAAGGTAAGATAAAAATAAAGAAGAATGTTGTCATATTTGTTTAAAGTTTGTTTGTGCCAATAAAGTTTATAGATTCAAAAAATATTAGAAATAAAGTACCTAACCTAAGCAATGACAATTGAAAAGACAAAACTAAATACAGCATTTTATTATTTAACGCAGTTTTACAACCTTTTTTGCGTCTAGCCTCCCCGAGTTATAATTATATATTTTCATGCCCCCCTCCCCCCCCCCCCAACCTCACAAACGATCGTCATTCGCGAACTGCGGGTGGGGCGGTGCAAGTTAAGACCTGTCTGGGTATGTTCGAATGAGCGAAAAATGTTCGAATGAGCTAATTAGTGACTGAATGAATGAAATAATAATAGGATTTACGTGTTAAATGGATTTTTCATTCTAAAATGCAAACGCATTAACCCCCACCTACGAGCTCATTATGCCAGTGGTTGGGAAGTCCTGATGTAAAGTATCAAACAGTAAGTTTAGTAAGGATAACAAAACGATATTAAAACCAAAAACGTACAAGACATAGAGATACAGATGTAAGGAAAGCGGACACTTAAACTTATGTGTCCGCGGAAAACATTTTTTGCGGGCCCCATCCTGTTACATGGATTTTACAAAACGTAAAAGCAAGTAAAATTCGCGAACTATAGTTCAAAAACCCTTTCCATAATACATTTTTAATGAACATAATAAAGAATTATTTTCAACCGAGAATTAGACTTCAATCAAAAAATTTTATTTAACGTTTCACTCTGTAAATATCATATTCAAATATAAATTACAGTTGCTTTAGATTTAATTTATATCAGTAATAAATATGACATGAGTACACGGTAAATAGGATAGCTTTATCTCGCTTCGTAATAAAAAAAAAATCAGGCTGAACTAAATCCATTCCAATAGTTAATACTTAGATTCGAAATAGGATACGGACAAAGCTACGTATTACTACATTTTTCCTCAAGCACAAGTACGCTTGGAGATAATGGAGAATAATAAAAGGGATAGAATATCTGAATCGGCAGGTGATTTATTTGAAATTAGAAAATGATACATACGAAGCAAAGTTATACAAAAAAGAATAAGAATAAATAACTAAAAGTAAAATACTCCATAGAAACGTAAAATAAAAAGGCCAGTGAAGAAAATAGCCAAAAACAACAGAAGCAAATTGAAAGGTATCATAAAAACTGTCGTGTTATGTGGACGGTACACGCGAATTTTTTAAGAAGCGCAGGGACTGAGCTCCGGCGAAATAATTATTTCGTGTTTCCGTTGGACGGCAATTTCATCACCAATATGTCCAGACAGACTCAGCAGAATAACACTACCCTAGAAACCTTTTAATTTCTCTGGTCGATTATTTGCACAAGGAGCTGAAAGCACGCTTCCAGATTTATGAAGATGCCCTAGCTCATATTCAGCACTTAACTTCGGGTCGAACCAAAATGGACAAAAAACTATCGAATGAGTCAAAAAAAAAACCAGGAACCCTATACTTGGGTTCTGATGATCAAACATCGTTGCCATAGAACTCTGAGTATGAGCTGCGTTACACAAGGTGGATGGATTCTTCTAAAAAACCATCTACTCTTCTTGAAGTTATTGACGCATGTGATGCGGACTTGTATAGCCAAGTATACAAATAATGCTGGAAATTTCTGCAACTCTACCTGTTTCAAGAGCGGCTCACATGAGGACTAGAGTGCCTCACAGGGTTAGCTCTTCTCACAGTACACCGAAACATAATTGTCGATCCTGAAGATGTAATTCAGCGTTTTATATCAAGCAGAACAAGATTAAATATCATTCTTTAAAAAGGTTAAATCTTTGTTTGTCTCAAACTAAGTACAGCAAACCCCTCCCATTGAAATTTTATATAGCTACACCCATGGCACCGTAAAATCATTTATTGCAGAAAGTTTATGCTGTCAATTATTCATTTTCTACAAAAAATGACAAAACAGAATTCTCGTCTAAAGTAATCTTTACAGCAAAATATATTTGCATTCTAAAAGTATTTAATTTAAAATATTTGACCGCTAAATAGGTTCTGAACTCAGCATTATACTCGCATAGAATATGCTCCAATATGAATCAAACCAATATGAATAAATATTTTCAATGAAATAGTGATGTTATAAAGTAAAATTACACAAGTTCGGTTCTAAGAACCCACTATGCACTTAAAACTGTGGCCCCATAGTAATATGATGTAATATTTATTAATTTATAAATCGTCGTATATTTAATATAAAGGAATTAGTGTTCCTGTTAAATTACAAAAAGAAATAGATATCTATGTAAACAAAAAACATATAGACAATTGACAGATAAACAGATTTACAAAGAAAAAACAAGAACGCGTGACGTCGCGTCGCGACGCTAGGGGTAATATTTCAATAGACGCCTATCAACCTGTTGCGACGCGCGTATTCGACTGAAAAACCAACAACCATTACACAATAATAATACGCGTGGTTCTAAATGTATGGGGCGGCACGCACATACACAGAGAGAAAACCTACTGTTGAGGCGGCCAACGGTGGTTTACATTTGATGCGAGCGGCGTCTTTTACACTCTGCTTCGTATCGTTTAAACTACCCGCTAGGTCGATGTGCGAAACGATGTTATAGACGTCCATAATTAAATCTGTCTACGGAAACTTTGAATAAACTGGACGAATTTGATTGAGATAATAAAAATAAGTAGCATGACAATTAACATAAAATGTTAAAAACATTATTTAAAACAATTATAACATCTGGTCAATGTATTTCATGGGAAAATATTTCTGATACATTTTTAACTAAAATTTTATTGTTAGAGAATTCTGAACATTAAACTAGTCTTTGATTACAGTATCATAATATTAATTTCTACTAATATAAGTTACATCCAATTATAATAGTAACATTACGAAAACTAGCATGGGGTTTCAAACCTAAAGAGAATACTGAAAAGTTCTTGTAAATTGTAATAATGCACGAAAGAGATAACTAGTCCGTTAGTTTTTTTAATATGAATGATCCAGTAACCAATGGCTTATTAGTTTCGTAGGTTTTTCCTTATTCTGTGTTTCCAGTCAGTTATAATGTATATTTTTAATTTAATTAGAATTTGATATAAGTAACTGATTTGTTTCAAATGCATTCTTGGTTAAAATCATTACAATTTGGAGACAGTCGTTACTTCTGTGCTTTTGATAAAATGGTATCAACAGGTATAAACAACAGATAAACAATAAGACAGATATAAACTAAAATTCAAAATATACTCTTGGACAAATGTATAAAGCAAAACTATACTATATATTCAATTTATAACTGTACTAAGTACGGTACTGTGAAAATAAAGACAGACCAAAGTTGAAGGTCGTACAAGCGCACAACACAAACATTCAACAGGAAGTTCTCCAAAAACTTATAGGTAGGTGGATGCAGCATTTTATAAATAAACAGCGTTTTGGGTTAAATGCACTTGTGAAATATCATTTTGAGTACATATCTACCTACATATTGTTAGCTTAGATAATCGAATTATTTATCATTAGATGACGCACCTATTATTTACAATCGCATAAAACATTTTGTCTATCTGGTAAACAAACACTCCACCACACACCACATTAATCTAATAATTGTTTAATTTAATTTATTTTTAATTAACTTACCCGATATAATTCCATCCATTTGCATTAGTGCCGCTTCGAGAAGTTTCGAAGCTTCTGTTTGGGCAGGATGAGGAGGCCCCAATTCTTCAGATTTACCCATAATTTAGTTAAATCACTGCAATGGTGAATAAAATAAATTAAATAGTTAATAATTCCATTGAGGTTAAATACAAATAAACCACTAACTGAAATTAATTACACCGCATTGCTCAAGGATGCAAATTACCGTTCTTAAATACCGTTATACTATGCGTTTCAAACAAATCAAATTAAATTATTTAATGAATAAATAAAAAAGTTTCACGTACTGGTTTCCACTTTCACTATTACGAAAAGTGCACGCACACACTCATATAAATTTGTAAATACATGCCACAAAGAAAATATACTTCACACTGTTGCCATAGTGCTATTAATATCATGATCTTTTAATTATCATACTTTTGTAGTTTTTGTCTACAATATACTTTCTTACATCTTGAATTCCTAAATTTCGAATAAAAATATTTAATTCATTCAATATTTAATTCTTTTTCAGTTTGTTTCATTTCAATACATTTAAAAGAAAATAAACGAGCTTCACAACATCATGCTTTACAGATTGGCATCAGCGATTAATCCTAAAGTATTTCTAATTTCCAACCAGTGGCGTGTTAAAAACGCTACCAAATAATAAGTCATAATCAACCAAAGTTGTACGTATAACAATAAAAGAAATGTATGTGAATGCATGTAAATATGTGTAAGTAAATGTAAACATAATATATTACCATTTCTAGTATCTTGTGCAAGCCCTTTCTAGCTTGCAATTTAGATAACACGCAAATATCTAATTTCAGATACAATTCACACCAGATATCGTGCCGACACACCGGTCAAAATTTCATAACTTAGTCAGTCCCATTTACAAGTTTTTGACTCAAACTTCTAAAAAAAATCTAAAAATTCGTGGACGTGATCGCCACCCCATCTTTCATATACTGGAAGTTCTACGTTTCATTTTATCTTGCATAACACAAAAGTTGAATCTTTTAATTTTAACCTCATAGCTCGTCTATTAAATTCAATTAGCACAATAGTTGTTTAGGGTAAACAAATCAAAATTAGCCTAACCTATAAATCTCCTGTCCTATAAATCGCCTACCTATGAATCTCCCGTTCCCCATATTTGTCCCCTTTGCCTCAGCCTACGGCGCGGTCAGCTCCGCTGTCCGATTTGCTATGCCTCCAATCGCTATTGATTCTCTATTCGAGTAATTAGCTGTCCGCGGCCTGCTGCGGTTTTTGACTTACTTTTTCCCCACTGCCGTTTTTGAGTCATTTTTTTCTCGCGTCCGCTTTGCGCAAAATTGAGAGCCCCGTGTCTTACGCATATTCCCAAGTATTATTTTTAACTTTCATATGAACTGAGATATTTAATATAGTACAATAGCCGTTTTCGAGAAACTGGATCGCAAATTTTACAAAACAAAAAACAGCCTGTAAATACATTACATTGTAATTTTTCAAGAAACTGTTTCAAATAAAATTGAACGAGCTTTTGGTACCCTATACAATAAAGTTGTTCTTGTTGTTGTAAAAATCTTTGTTTGTAATTTAATAAAGTATATCCTATATCTAGTAATCTTAAATAAATAAAAATAAAATTAGAGATAAAAATTAAATGCAAAAATAGTTTGGAAATAAAATAAAACGTTCACCACCTTACTAATTTTCGAGTTTAATGTTTTCTAACGATGTTTATACATTACATACATTACAGGTATGGCATTACAGGTTTATACATTACAGGTATGGCACTAACCATTTTTAGTGAGTAATATCGTGCTAAAAGCGTTTTAAGAATGACATTTTGACAGACTATATTTACAATGCGGAAAGATTGTGCAAGTTAAGACTTGACAGTTTTAATTTGTACGGTAAGAGCTACGTAAAAAAATTCTAATCTTTGTGCATGGCTATTATTTAAAGTCCAGCCCAATCTTATAGCATAATCCCAATAGAAGCTTTTGATTTTAAGTTCTTATTAGCATAAATAGAATCCAACCATACTCGCGTGCGCACAGTTTAAACGGTTTAAATTGACAGAATCAACATATAGATTGCGAATGCCAAATAAATATCTTTACATCATGTGAAGCTAATAGAACGATTTAAATGAAAAAAGCATAAAGTTATCATATTAATCAGTAAATAATTTTACTTACAATATCTAGAATTCTATGGCTCATTTTTGATATATAAATATTATGTCATGATCATTACAAAATTAAAATTTATTAATCAAACTCCGGTTACGCCTTTGACATGCATAAAACTATGAATGACTTCCGCTTGTCAAAGAAAACTTGAGAACTGTCAAACCTCTTGCTTTTTGTTTTGTTTTTCTAACCTCAATTAACTCAAAGAAGCAATTGTCCAAATAATTTTACAAAAATGTCTAAAAAGTCCGTGGAAATAGTGAAAAAGGAGGAAGTTATACAAGCTGTTTTAATCACAGATAACTTTACTGATTCTTTCATACCAATTTCCAACGATATACCTTTGGTAAGTGAGAATTAGCTGATGTAACCCAGTATATAATTAAATATTTCTTGTCTTTCAGAGTTTATTGCCTTTAGTAAATAAACCTTTAATAGAATACAGTTTAGAGTTTTTAGCACTCGGTGGTATTGAAGAAACTTACATTTATACCTGTTATCATTCAGAGAAAATTAAGAATTTTATAAAGTGAGTTGGGTACATCAGTGTATAATTAGTATAATTTAAATTTTATATAATTTCAGCGACTGTATTAATAATAATGTAACGTGGTCGCAAACTATGAAAACGAATGTGTTAGTTCTAGAGAATTGCAGATCTTTTGGTGATTGTTTGCGTGATTTAGATACAAAAGGCTTACTGAGAAGCAATTTTGTTTTAATTGAACCAGGTGTTATTTCTAATATTAAACTCTTACCTATCTTGAAGAAACATATGTAAGAACTTTGCAATTATTTTACACTTTACAATTATATATGTTGAATTTTATCTTATGTATTTAGTGAAACGTTAAATCGAGATAAAACAGTTGCGATGACATTAATTTTTCAAGAAGCAGGAATTGGTCAAAATGGTAGATGTCCAAATGAAGATTCATTACTTGTTTGTAATCCAAATATGAGACTACTTTTTCATAAACAATTTGGCTTGTCAACTGATAAAAAAATACATTTTCCTTTGGTGAGTCGTAAAATTAATATTTATGTTTCGTAGGTATTGAAAGTCTATCTATTACCATTTTAAGTACTACAAATTTGAGTGACTTACTTTTTTGTAGAAATTCAGACAATTTCATTTTTCTGCCTTTCTTTTCCAAAATCTAATATCGAGAAGTGTTTTGTATTTAATTTTGTCACCTTTTCCTTGACCTAGCTCCTCTGGTTTATGTGTCGAATAGTTGATTATAGAAAACAATCTAAGGCATTCTATTTCCTCTCGAAGAGTCAAATCAAAAAAAGTTATGTCCACTTATTTCGACATTATTATTATTATTTATATAACACAGTACAATAAAAGTTTGTACATAATAAAAGTAAATATATAAAAAAAATAGAAAAGTAAGATATACAAAATCTATATAAACTGAAATATGTATATATTAGTTGGTAGTCACAGAAACTGTTTTAAAGTTTGTATGTGACCATACGTGTTATTTCTTTGACATTTATTT
>WYDF02266358.1:0-32419 GCA_009867245.2 Adranes taylori
GAATATATGTGCAAAAATAAACTAAAAATTAATAGTGATAAAACAAAATATATGGCAATAACATCAAAATCCAAAGACCAATACAAACATCAAATAGAAATAAATAACAATAAGCTAGACAGAATGAAAGAAATAAAATATTTAGGAGTAATAATAGACGACAAAATTAAGCTAGACAAACATGCAGAATACGTTATTAAAAAGGTTAGTAAGAAAGTAGGCTTCTTATGTCGGATACAAGAGAATTTAACTATGTTTACAAAGATGACAATTTATAATACCATCATAAAACCGCACTTCGATTACTGTGCATGTCTATTACTCAACATGAATAAAGAATACATTAGAAGATTACAAGTGGTACAAAACAAAATAATGAGAATCATATCGGGATGTAGTAAGTACACAAGAATAAAGGACAACAGATGCGCTGGACTGGCTATACATGAACGAACAGATCAAATTAGCAGCACTAACATTAATAAAAACAATAGATACTGGACAGATACCAAAATACTTGAACAAGGAAAGAAGAGAAACAATAGTTATGACACAAGAGGAAATCAAAAGATGTATATAGAAAACAAAAACAAAAACTCAATTATCAAAAAAGCTATTATTATGTACAACCAACTGCCAACAGAAATAAGGAACATAAACACTCGGAAATTTAGAAGAGGTAGGTGATCGCTTAGAAAATAAGGACATAGAGCGAAAATACAAGGTAAAAGGACAAAATTAAAAATAGAAGATGAATAAATAAATGAAGTTAATACTTAGGCTAATTATATTACTAAATTCAAATTAAATATTATAAATCAATATTAAAACTAATTTACCAAATCAATACAAAATATATGTAAAATAAGTAAATTATAAAATTAAGATATGTACAAACTGGAATTAAGTGACATTGTAAACTTATGAATATTCTGGCCAACAATAAATAAACTATTATTATTATAACCAGCTCAAAACATTTAAGAAAATAAAAATTGTTTAAGGCATAAAAACTTATTTTTTTATATAAAAAATAAATAAGTTACCCATCAGAAAACAAAATGATTTTATTAACATCATTTTTGTGTGTTTCTAAGGCATATTTTAGCAGATTAACCTTCCAACCACCACCTGGAAAAAGTTTTATATTGTCACCACCTTTCCATTCTGTTCCCATTCCCAATATATGCGGGTTAATGCCATAATGTTTAGCTGATTCTAAATATCTAAGAAAACCATCTGTTTGTTCAGTTGCGACAGTAAAGACTAGAGTTGTACCTAAAATTAGATTTCATCTATGCGTATGTGATAATGCTTGCATGCAATAATTTAAATTAATATCTTACAAAACAAGATTAATTTATTTTACAGATGTCAGGTCATTGGATTCAAAGTGTAATCACAACCGAGCTGCTTCCTTCATTGATAATTCTATCAATGCTTATCATATAAATTAGATACATGTCACAGTTTAATTCGTAATTATATCACATACTATTGGTAAAATTAAGAATATCAACTTATTGGATACTATTTGAAAGAAATATATTTCAAATAAAATATTAATATTTTATATACGTACTTCCTTCTATGGCACAATTTGTACTTGTAAAAAAGCATGTACTTAATAATACTTTAACATATAATAAACTTATTTTTCTAACTAAATTCATTATAAATATTTTTAAAATAAAAATTATATTACCAACACCATATCATTAATGAACTAAAATGAAGCACAAAATACACAGAAATCAACTGGATGTTCACAGATCAGAATGAAGATAGCTTGGAAAAATATTTGATCAATTATAAGTAATTGTATTCAAATTCAAATATTTATAATATACTTGCCATTATTAATAAATGATGTTATTTCTTCTTTAATTTTACACTTTATAATCTCATGACGATTGCACACATTTTTTTTAAAGGTTTCTGCAAAATAAAAAACTTTAAATGAAATATAAATTTATTTAATAGTTATTTTTTACCGACGGCTGAGATTTGATGAAATAAAAATATAAATGCCAAGTAAATGTATTTTAAATAAATATACATTTTATAACATTGCAATTCAAGACTTAATAGAGAAATGATTAAGGTATGAAAATGGATAGGAAATAGTTGTACATGAAATCAATGAAGCGCAAAACTATTGAATATTGAAAGCTAAAAGAAACCTATTGTAACTTTCAAATTATGCTATAAAGACAATGAAGCGTGACTTATTATGCTATAAGTCACGTATATAAAAAGTTTTTATAGAAAAACGTAAATATTTATATTTAAAAAACGATTACACCTCACCACATTCTATTAATGATTTTAAGTAACAACTACGCAATTGCATCAAGCAATTGTATTCAAACTGTTTTAAGTGCGAAAAATTCGCGTCAAATTTAACAAATTATAAAATTATAGTTAAGCAACGAATAATAAGCAGCAGTCTTAAAAGAAACATATTAAAAATCTAAACTTAATATAATATTCTTGCAATATAACATTTTGAATGGAATTGTGTTGTATAATTTTGTTATGATTCGCAAACACTATTACATTTACTTATAACAAGAAACATTGTGGATAATGATTATCTTTTATGGCTGTAAGTAGTAGGTACATGTTATATAGATGTATGAAAAATATTACGAAATGTTTGCACGTTTGCAAGAGTAGCTGGGCAAAATGCTTCTATAATATGTCTGTCTGAATATCTCAGGATGTTTTTAACCAATATTAACAAAATATGGTACACACAAATAGTCCATTATAATATGCAACAACTGAGTTTATTCCATTACAATAACTTTTATAAACCAAGAACATTTCTCACGTTTAGTTGAATAACATATTTCTTGCAATGTTTTTAAAGCCATTACAAATAGGTCATTGATTTAAACGTTGAAAATGTTTTGTATTAATATTAGTGCTATATTTAGTTAAATTGCACTTATACTATACTTTTTTTGCTTTGAAAATTTTGAAGTCATTGTTTTCGATAAGAAGTACCTTTATATTCTTTACAAACAAACTTTTAATTCTCCGGTGATAAAGAAGGTTTAGAAAGGAATGATTAAATTTCTAAGTAATCTGACTTTGGAAAAATTGCATCATTATAAGAATAATATGTATAAACTTTTTAACTCGACCATAGACCTATATACCAGGTCAGACTGTCTGATCTGTGAAATTAGAGATTAAGATCTAAATACGTGTAATATTGTAACTTATAACTGTATTTTTAAATATATCAAAATCAGAATCAGAGAAAACAAAAAAAGCTTAAAAACTGATAAGAAACTTGGTTTAATATTTTCATTTTTTATCTTCTAGATAGTAAACGTCTTAAAAAGACTAAAAAAGTAGAAAGATTCCTTCTTCATAGCCATATAAAAATGTTGTAAATTTACCAATACGACTGAACCTGGGAAAGAGGTTAGGTTGGTAAGTTCATAAAGCGCTTGTAAGTATTCTTTAGTGTTAGTGAATTCACATCCCTAAAAATCTGTAAACGAAACTGATTTGGATCGCCTGAGGAACGCGTTTATTGGTTGAGTCCTGAAACGAATCTTGATTTTGCTACCGTGAATATACAAATGTTCAAACAGGCAACGGAAAGTGGGTTAAATATTAGTTAGCAGTTTTGAAACATAAGTTTTAGAAACATAGGATATGCATAGATTCATTGAATTTAAATAAAATAATAATAAGCAATTTACATGAAAATATTTAATATACGTTTTGAGTGAATAGCTACTGAAATATAGTCTTTTATATATCTAAACGCACTGAAGCCTCATCTCATCATGTTGTTAACCATCTCCAACCCCATAACTAATTTTTAATTTTCATACTACATAAGCTGAATTAAGAATTGAGCGTACGTACATACTTGCCATTTTCCAAGTGTTAAAAGTGCTACAGTAGTGCTATGCTAGTATAATAATAAATAACATCGGTAGTAACACGATGTCACTATCTATTCCACTTCAAACAACTGCTGCTGTAACCAAAGAACTAGATAGGGATTCTGATTGGTATCGTATCGAGTTATTCGAATCGAGTACGCCATTTTACTGATTTTTAGCGCTTCTCTTTTCTCTTGTATCGTTTCGCAGATCGCGTGATTTCGATTACATTGTCAATTACACGCACCTAAATAGGTCCCGAGTAGAAGCTATAACGGCGAAAGAGGTTAGTTTATTTTTACTTCTGTCTGGTATCACGTGTTTATATATTGGTATAAATATCTCTTGTATATGTAGAACTTACAATTGTTTGTTTCAAGATCTTGCAAATGAATTTAATTTAGTTAAAATAATATAAGTAAAACCTATCACGGACCGATTTTAATGTAGTGTAGTTACTTTATACTTATTAATTAATTAGTCATTAGAATCATCAAAGGCGATACTTATCTCGAAAGTAATGAGAATTACAGCAACTCGATTCGAAAAGAACCATCGACTTCTGTCGAGTCGAAGGTTCGTATTGCTCGATATCAACGAAAACTTTAGAATCCCGCTACTGATCCAACACTATATTACAAAGATTTTGAACACTGTTCTTGTGCATTGAGAACTTGTATCAGTTTGATCAGTATTTGATCATTTCAGAATGAAAGGTGTCATTCGCCAATTCGCCATGTTGAAATTTTACAAAATCGCAGCTTTGTATGTTTGTAGTGGCGTTCTGGAATAAGTATATAGTGTGTAATATAAGTGTTTTAATACTTTTTTTTAATTATGAGTATGTGGCATATAGTGGTTCAGCATATAGGATTGAATTGATGTATCAAAAGACGTACAGTGAAATGTAAGTAAACATGAACTTACGAAATACTAAGAATGTTAATTAGATTATTTCCAGACTTCTTATTTTGTTATAATATACAACAATGATGGAGTTTGCAACGCCACCCGTACCACATATGGGTGGTAACCCCAATATATTAATAACTGCTCCTACCATGCCTGGTCAACCTCAAAACTTGTCGATGCCTCAACCAAACTTGCTAGTGAACAAATATTTTGGACATCAGAAGCCATTTAGACCTTTTATGAATTTATCTAGACCATTGCCGGGGCCCCTAGGAAATATGACCCTCGAAGATTTTGATGGAAAGAGATTAAGAAAATCAGTAATGAGAAAAACAGTAGACTATAATTCATCTATTATTAAGGCCTTACAGGTTTGTATGTAATGTGTTTTTACTGGCAAAAATAATGTGAGTAAATTACTTTACAGTATCGAGTATGGCAAAGAGATTTTAGAGATAGAAGAGCACTTCAACCTGATGTAATGTATTATCCTGACTTAATGCCTCCCCCAAGCTACCAAGATAATCCTATTAATTGTGTGACAACAAGATTTGTGAAAACTGCAACCAATAAAATGAGGTGTCCTATTTTTTGTATGGCTTGGACACCTGAAGGTAGGCGTTTAGTTACCGGTGCAAGTTCTGGAGAATTTACTCTATGGAATGGTCTAACATTTAATTTTGAAACAATTTTACAGGTAAATATGTTTTCATATTACAATATTTACCAATTTTATAATTATTAAATAATATACAAGATATAATAAAATAATAATGATAATAATTTATAACTAAGTTACAAAGAAATATAAGTAATATTGTTTACAATTAATTATTTACATACAAGTAGCACAAAATTGATAAGATTATTGATTAGATTACAAATTTGCGTACACAATCGTTCACTGTAAGGAATGTAATTAAAGTGAATCTAATTCAAGTTTAAACTAATACAAGTCTTTCTCCTTTGGAATCACTGGTGTGATTGTCATAATTTGGCTTTTATTTCTTGCTTGTCCTGTTACTTTTTTCTTTGAGTATATCATCTTGTGGTTTTTAATTGCTATTGTTTCTCATGCCAGTATTTTTTTTCCTTTTGTTTTTGAATAGGAAATATGAGTTATTTTTCTTTATTATTTCTGGTATTTGTTTATATTTCATTATGCTTTTCCTTAGAGTACAGTTTACTCCCACGTTTGTCCTAACGTTATTTGTTGAATGCCATGTCACAGTCCTTGTTTCATTATAAAGTTTTTCTTCGTTTTTTTTAACATGATTTCGCTTTTTTCTTTCTTTTTTCTTGTTCTATATGTGAGTAGAGTTAAAATTAATTCATGAAATATTTTATTAAATAAGCAGCTACTAATTAGTTCGATTATTGTTTAACAAGTTCAAAACAAAGGAAATCTGCGAGTCACTAAATTGGGAATCATTCAGTTTCTATGAAACAATATTCAGAACTTCATCATTCGGAACAGATGGGAACAAACTAACAACGTCAAAAGAAAAAATATAAGAGTTCTTAAATTCCATACAATTTAATGCATAAAATTAACATTTAGTGTTAAGAATTCGGCGTAATTAGTAGGTGAACTATATTGTATACAATTTAAGGACTCCTATAATATTTTTTCTTCGTTGGACTTTGTTAGTTTGTTCCCATCTGTTCCGAATGATGAAGTTATCAATATTGTTTCAAAGAAACTGAATGTTTCTCTATTTAGTGACTCGCAGATTTCCTTTATTTAGAACTTGTTAAATTTATGTATGGATCAAAATTTAATTTCTTAGGTATACTCTTATATTTCTTTGTTGTCTTCTTTGTATATTAGCTTGTAAGGGTAAAACCTGACCTTACATAAGGGTAAAAAACAACTTGGCTGACTTTGCTTAGTTTGCTCACCAAACTTTGCCTCCTGCTGAACCACTTTCCTTAAGCTTGTGGAGCAGACTGTTAATATGTTCTGTTTATCTAAGCTAAGAAAAATAGTGCACTGCCACACTATCTAATTATACACTTTTCCATATTTCTCATTATGGCGTGCTATTTTGTTAAAGAAATCGATATTTTTAAAATAGTGTAGACTGGGTCGCTACTCCATCTTACATGTAGAAAAGTCAAAACTTTTCGTATATTAAAGTAAAGTTTGATGCATTTTGCGTTCATCATGATAAATGCCTTACAGCTTTTTCTGGGTATATTAAGCTTTTGCTGAGTAACTTAGTATTTTAAGCTCAGCGTTGAACATGAATCGATTAACTCCTGAATAATTAATTATTTGATTAAGTTAGGATTTTCATTAAATAATGCAACAACGTATATTTAAAAATGTGTATTTTATTTTTATTTTTTTTTTAATTCAAAACAACTAAATTCTGCACTATTAAAAGTTGTAGGAAGATTCTATATCTTTTAGAACATTTTCATATCATTATTTTTTAAGATACTACAAAAAGGATTAAATAGTTTTGGTTTTTTTTTGTGGACAGTTACAGCAGGCTGTTCTACAAATAAACTTGACAGGATACAATTATTTATCTTTGAGTATTTATTTATTCCTAATAGGAATGCGTTCATTACTGTATTATTTATTAACTTATTTGCAATTATTTTAATTCTATTTTATGCTCACTCTGGTCAGTTTAACCTGGTATGAGGATGGAGCAATATGTAGTAATATTAAAACGATGAATGCAATATTTTGCGATAAATATATTTAGCAACGTAATTACAAACGCTAGGCTTTGTCGGTGCGTATTTTAATAACTAATAACATAAGAATAAATATTATTCATCATTAAAAAAATATATAAATGTTGCTTGGTGCTGAAAGTGGTACTTTTAACCAGAACAAATTTTCAATTTTCTCAAATAAAGGATCCTTACAAATTATTACCTGATTTTGTACTAAGATCTTGAGTTTGAATTTCATTTTGGACATAACTTAGATCTCAGTTCTTATTTGTTAGGCTCATGATACTCCTGTGAGGACAATGGTATGGTCGCACAACGATACTTGGATGGTGACAGGAGACCATGCTGGTTACGTCAAATACTGGCAGTCCAATATGAACAACGTCAAAATGTTCCAAGCGCATAAAGAAGCCTTACGTGGAATAAGGTATCTACAAATTGACCTATTGGTTTTTATTTTTATCGATACTGTATAAATTTGTTGATTTTTGAAATAAATGGCACCTATCCTTTCCTTATTTTAATCATGAGATAAAGAATAAAGTAATAAAATAAATAAATCATTTAATTCTGTGATAATATTTAACTTATCTGTGATATTTGTTGTATAAAGTTAGAAATGTAAAATTTTATAATTTTCGAATAAATTATTTCTAACTAGAGCACGAAAAACACTTCTCCAAACCTTTTCTTCTATATTCAAAAATTTATCCGGACGAATCTCGGGGAAGAAGTTTGGAGAAGAATATTTTATTTCAGTACCCGCCAAAACTATATACGGATAATTTTAAATCATGTTTGCAGAATTTAATAAATTAATTGTTTCATAAATAAAAATTTAGAATTGTGTTTTATTTACTTTTTAATTCGTTGCAAATATTAAATGGTGAATAAAATTTTTATTTTTGATTCATTTTGTTTTTGACAGTTAGCAAAAAATAATAAAGTCGTGTTTCTTTACCTGTGCCATTTTTTTAAATTTATAAACACTGTTCTACTTCATTGAATAATATTTTTATGTACAAAAAGTGTACTTTTTGTAAGAAGTTTATTTTCTTATGGGAGGTTTTAACTTTGGTATTCATTTTTATATATTGGTTATTGTAACATTTATTTCTGGTGTACATTAGCAAAAAGTAGTGTTCTTAACATTGCATATACTCCATTTTTTTAATGTAAATTGTGTCCCTTGTACCTTCATTACACCAAGTAATTATTCCAAACTACTGGGTCGATTTTAATAAGAACAATAAGAATGAGTTGTCAATATTTAATAAGAACAATTGTTAAATTTGACGAAAAGAGCAATGTTACATGATCACAATAGTCCCGCCTAGTGGTCGTTTATAAAAAATTAAGTAGCGGTCTTTGTATTATTTATCATGCAATGTAATTACATATTTAGCTATACATTTTTGTTGTCAGAGGCCTATTCCATGCTCTGTTAACTCTAATGTAAGCTCTGACAATTGAAATACAGAAAAGTATTAATAAATCAGTCTAATTTTATTCATTTCAGTTTTATAATAATCACACTAAAAGCTTTAAGCACCTTATAGTGAGTTATGCTTGCTTTTGTTAAGGGCCGTGTCTATATTTATTGGGCCCGGGGTGCCATGCAAAATTTGGCGCGCCTAAAAGCCAAATTTAAGGACAATTAGTATTTCTTACTTGTCGCCCCTATGTTTGCCGCTCGAGTGTTGTGCAGCCCCGCTTGACGCAACCTGGCTATCGGTTATTTATGAGACTATTAAGCAAACTTTTTACCTCGACGCATAAAATATCAATTCAATAATAATCAAATAACATATGCTTCTGAGACCAGACCTTAATACGTATGTACATCTATTACCATTTTTGTGTTGGGTTTCACAATAAAAATAAACAAAAACAATCCAGACGAAAATATTGTGTATATATTTCCTTTATAATTTGTACGATTAATTTTTTGATCGATTTTTCCAGCCAGAATATTGCAAGCATATAACTCGGCTGTCTGCTAACTTATACTTCTGAACCCATGAAATGCCAGTATAATAATAAACCACCAATGGATCCAATCAGAATTAATAAATATTCTTATTTTGCGACCCATTTCTAAACTTTCTGGGTACAATTTTGGGTGGGGATCTATTTGTGGAGCTCCAATAACCTAACTGATAACCTTAATTCAGCTCAAATATATGTTGGTTACATCTAGGCTCAAAGTCTTCTCAGGTATTAATCAGTAGCGTGCACAGAAAGATATTAAAAATGAATTTCAATCATGGTAATGAATTCATTTTTGGTGAACGATTATCTCGAAGTGAAATAGTGTAGCCATTATGTTAGAATGATAAATACACTAATTTCTACTCTGTGTATCTAAGTATCGATACATAAGAATGCCCAATTCATAAGATATAATATGACTCATCCTATGTATAAAGATGTCACCTAAATATGTTTACTACAATTTGATAACATATACATGTGTAAATAGATATACTTTTAAGACCATCGTCAACATGTTTTGGTGGTAGTCATAATATATGATTAATTTAAAAAGAACATTAAAACAGAATACATATTCAAATCTATGCGAAAAATGATATGATTACAAATTATGTTATAAACGTACAAACTGCGGCTTTATTGAAAAGTAAACGCTGATAAACCTTTGCAATGGATCAAAGGAATTGACAGAAAGGCAAGGCAATTGACTATAAAAGAAATAGCTTTATGATAGAGCTAACACAAAAATTGGTTAGTCCCTAGGGGAACTTGCCAGATATTTTAACATTGATCGGTATATGCCAAATACTTTAACGAAAACATAATATAATGTGAAGGACGTGAAAATCTGCTTCAAGTTACATTGAAAATCAGCTTGAAACTTAAATATATTTACTTCGTAAACTCATAGAGACTTATTTGAAGCAGCTCACCAAATTTTCATATCTTTGATGAACGAAAATATAAGTTTACTTACACTAACTTATGCATAATATAATTCACATTTTCTTCTAAAGAGGACATCACATTAGTCACATGTGAAATTTAAAAGGCACATACGATTTTAAAAGAAAGTTGTTTTATCGTTTGCGACTAGTGCAAAAGGGAGATCTACGCCTAAAATAGTGACATTTAAACTAGCTGATAATCAAATAACGTGCGAAAAAGTGTAACCTGTGGAAATTGGAATCTTTCATTAGGAAACATGACAATGATAGTCATTACATCTTCTGGCCGAAAACTTGCTTCAAAAGTTTTGCCAATGTGACACATCTGCGGCCAATAAAAAAAGGTTTTGGCATTCTCTGAAACAGTTTATGATGGAGAAAAGGAACTTAAAAGTTCAGATGAATGAGAGAAAAATTATAAGTGACAATCCTCGACATTTTACAAAACTTCGTAAAGCTGATGACTAGTTTCGACCAAAATTAAATTAGCAACCGACTATGACCCAAATTATGTTCTACATTTGTTTTATTTTATAAGTTACTCTGTTCTAAGTTAATATACTAAACATGAAAACGTTTGTGGGTTTTTTGTTCATATACCTTGATTTGGAACCAAAGGGATACGAGCACAAAAGCTAAGAGAGACTTTATTTGTCATTATATCTCACTTTATTTATTTTTCATTCCAACAACTTCCTTTTGAAATGCGATTTTTATTACACAGAATACATCAACATGCATATTAAACACATAATCATGTAAGATGTTACAATAGAAAAAAAGTAATTATATATAAAACTTGTTCAGATTTTTGAGAACTAGGTATTTATTCAAATCAATTACATCTGTCAACGTTTCGACCTCACGATTTTTAGATAATCATCAGGACTAAAACCAACAATTATATCTAAAATATATAGATTATAGATAGGTTATAATATAATTGTATAATTGTTGATTTTAGTCCTGATGATGACTTGAAATCGAAACGTCGATAGATGTATTCGATTTTAATAAATACATAGTTGTCCAAAATCCGAACAAGTTTTATTTATAATTAGATATAACGTTGGACAAGAATAAAATTAATAAGTTAGAAAATAAGTACAAAATTTGAAAGCGATTTATTTGGAATTGCAAATCAACTCACTTAAACTCTTTTGGTTTTATCCCAATCAAGTTAATTAGAATCTATCCATCTTCACTTTAACCGAAATCAAATGTTTGTTATTTCCTATGACTTGATGACTCCTATGACCATTCTATTTCATAACTATTTTTTTATTAGATGGTATTGGTACTGTCTTTGACCTTTATGCAATTTATGAATCTAATTTTATTCGCGATTTTTTTATATTTAACGCTAACAGAACAGCATGCATTAAATTTGGTGTGTTAAAAGGTATAAAGTGTTTTTTGAGTATTATATTTTTAAAATCAACAAAACCTGTTACAAATGATTTAATTATACAGCGTTATATTTAGAACAGAATTTTGAAACAATTCGATGAAAAAGAAATCCAGGTCCGTATATAATAAAAATAATGTTGATGGTGTCACCACCGTTACGGAACGTTGTATTAAATGAGTGTTGACGGTAAACATAAGTATGTTACTTATGCAACAGAAAGTTAATTTAAAGTTGTTTAATAGATCGGAAATAAAAATGCTACAGTAAATTTTGGAAAATTGTGTGTTATGTAAATATTTCAAATACGGCTATGAACATTTGAATGCTGATGTTTCTTATTTCTTTGTTTTTTATTCATCTACATTTTTTCCAATTTAAACGTTCCTCTATCTCTTCTACTTTAAGAGTTAGCAATACTGTCTCTTAGAAAGTACACATCCTCTATATGTTGTCAATTTGAGCCAATCCCGAAATTATAATGGTACCCTTCTAAAATCACAACTTGGATTTGACGACTTATAGTGTGTGGGAACTGAACTTATTAAATGTTTTGTTCTCTTATAACTTCCTCCAGGAATTATTGTCGTTATGGATTATGTGTTTTTTTTTTGGATTGGTGTAGGGTCTTAAAGGTAAATGTGCAAAAACAAACTCGTCTTGCTGCCTAAGTGCGAGAGGAATCTATGAGGGTGAAAGTCCGCATTGCACTTCTTATCCCTTGGCAGACAATAGCTGCCTAACCAGGTAAAGAGACACAGAACTAACCTCTGACTCATTAAGCCGTTTAGGTGCCCATTTCACTGGTCCTATTGGCGCTCCTACTTACCGAGCCCCGCGCTGTGACCGCACTATATCAGGAAAATCAGAGGGATGTTAAGCCTTTTATTGTTACAGATGTTGTTGCTGATTTTGTTATTCACTTGTGATGTTAATTTCTCTTTGACTGAACGTATGCTTATTTAGCCCGTAATATTTTATTACACATTCATCTAAGATTTAAATGCGGACCGGATCGCGCACTTTTATCACGCAGAATAGCTAAACAGAGTTGCAAGCCGGCTTGCCACGTTTAGTCCGTCTGTGTCATCCTAGCAATGATGTTATTCACCGATAGATTTCTTCCAAGTACTTCTGCTCGGTGTCTATGCATATTTCAAGCCGGGCAATATAACCTAGTGTGCTCTGCGTTCTCTTCACTTTCATTGTCTTCGCAATAAACAAATGCTCACGGGGCTTTATTTTAAATCTTTTTAGGTAGCTCATGAAGTATCCGAGTCCTGGCAGGGACCGGGAAAAATAATAGGTAAGGTTTGTTTGCTTGTCTTTTTTCACGCCAAGTTATCACACACGGGATTTATCTGTGGGTCCAACGCCCTTTGGTCGATATGTCCCACTCCTTTTGCCACTCTGCCTCATGTACCTCAGCTCTTTCCCTTGCTAGTAGCGCTATAGGTGGTACTGCAGTTATTACGCACAAGGCCCCAGTAGAAACTGTTCTATATGCGCTTGTTACACCTCTTTTTTGGGCTGTGCTCAGGAGTTATGCTATTCTCTGGACCCTACTTTCTTCTGCCCACACTGGGGCCGCAAATAACATTCACAATTCAATTACGCTTTGTAAAATTTTTCTTTTAGGCGTTTTTGGACCTTTAACCCTTGGCATCAATTTCCTTATGTTTCTTGCATTTCTCATTGCTTTGGTGGATACTCCGTGGATGTGAGGTATGAATTAAAGATTATTATCCATAGTGACTCCAAGATTTCTCACTTGCTGCAGTGTTTCTATTGCTTTCCCGACGACAAACAACTATGGCTTTTGTTTTATCGGGGGCCACTTGTAGGTTGTTGTTCTTATCCAGTGACTTCTTTGACTACCGCTTCCTGGTCGATGTCATCTGCAAAGCCAATTATTTTAACTCCGTCTGGGAGATTCTGCCGGAGCAGGTTGACATACATTAGGTTCCATAAAATGGACCCGACACTGACCCTTGTAGAACACCCGAGGAGAATTCTCGTATTTTAAGTTCGCTTGCTGACGAGTATTTAACTAATCGATTTCTGAAGTAATCGCTCAGGACCTTGAGAAGGTACACCAGGAATTTACGTCTTTCAAAAGCTTCCATGATGCTTCGCCAAAGTGACCATCACGCATAGCTTGCGCTTGTTTGTAGTCCCAGAAGAAGCCTTTTTTGCTATCCTAATTATTTCCTCCTTTGCATCTATTGTAGACTTGCCTTTCTGAATACCATATTGGTTTGCGGCCAAGCCTCCATTTTCTTGGAGCCAAGTGTGTTGGCCATTGTGTTGAGCAAACATATAGGCCTGTGGCTACTGGACCCTGTTTGTTTCTGGGCTTTTGGCAGAAGAATCAAGTTGACTTATTTCCATGACCTAGGAAATTCTCCATTTTTAAGCATATTTTGCACGCTTGTAGTACTGTTACTGTTGACCTCTACTAGGATCTTTATTACTTCATTGATACTATTATTATGTCCCGGGGGAAATTATAAGTGTTTGCATATTTAAAATAGGTGATCATATTTTTTATGGAATAGAGTTTAGAGACTTGATTAAGTTAGACCAGCATCATTTTAACAAGAATTAAAAATGCTAGCAAAATGTGTACAAATATTAATTTTGAACTTTCTTGGGATCTACATTATCTCTGTATATGTAACTTTTCAAATAGCTCTAAGAAAGATATTTAATTTTTACCTAAGGTTATCAATTTGTATTATTCCACAATTAATAGAAACCAATATATTTAAAATAGTTCATTTTATCATCAAATTACTTCGCATTTTAAGATACGTTTTCTTTTAACTTCATTAGTCATTTTTTATTATTAATATTATTGCTGGGGAGGGGGGCAGGATCATCACTCCAGCTACCTTGACCTAAAAGATATTTTGTGGCATGCCTCTTCTTGTCGTTTAAAACAGTCTCAGTTCTTTCATAAACTTTAAGACTTTAAGTTTTTGGTTGTTGTTCCCTGATGTTCGCGGCATGTACTGCCATGCCCCCGAACTGTCTAAGTCTGCAGTTCGATACTGCCTGATATTCACATAAGATGTGTTTTGCCATTTCTGCCATATCATTGCTTATTCGACATCATGGGTTCTCAATCTTACCAATATTATGCATATTGTAATTTAGAGGACAATGCCACGTAATACAGTCTGTATATATGGAGAGTTCCTCTTTGTTGAGACTGAATATTTTGGATTTAGCTCAGATGTCAGGTCTATAAAGGCCTTTGAATGTTCCTGACCTGGGACTCTGCTCCAGTATTTGATTCTGGCTTCATATTCCATTGTCTTAATATCCACTTCATTTGTTCTCTAGTTAGACCACAAGACGGGCCGGAGCCTATTCGATTACACATTGCTCCTTGCCTAGCTAGCTTTTCCGCTATTTCATTGCCCTCAATTCTTAAGGTGCTGGTACCTACCATAACCTTAAATGGATATGTTTTGCCAGTTCTTTCAGGTGCGTCAGGTTTTAGCCTGTAATGCCTTCAGCACTGCTTGACTATCAGTGTATATATTGATGTTAGCACATTTATCAATGGTTACTATTTCAGCGTGTAGGATAGAGGTGTGTACCCACTGAAATCAGTAGGGCTATACATTCCAGCCCCTGCTCTACCACTATCCAATTTAGAACCATCTGTATACCATTTCAACGCACCTCTGCCATGTGAAGGTCCCTTTTCTCATACATCCCTGGTATGAATGGTAACTACAAATGATTATTCAAAGTTGAACTTTAGTGGCATGTCGTCCCACTTCAATCGATGAGTGCCGCTCCCATAGAGCCGCTCCAGGCTCTGCGGAATTTTAAATACCCTGTAAGGAATTATAAATGCGGCCTGATTTAAAACCTCCCTCTTCACTAACAGTTACGTGGGAAGCAATCCTGTGAATGCCTCCAATGCAGCAGTGGGAGAGGTAGACATTGCCCCAGTTATGCTAAGACATGCAGTTTTTGTAGTATGCTCTGTGCCTTCTTCTGGTCTACTTTAGGCCACCATATTAAAGCTTCGTACACTATAATGGGTCTTACAATTGCTGTACAGACCCAATATATCATTTTTGGTTGTAGACCCCATGCAAAAGCCCTATCGAAAAGGCTTTTGCAGGCATATAAGGCTCGCGAGGTATTTTGTTGTAATTTATGCAGATGTGCGTTCCAAGTCAGTTTGTGGTCCAACTCTTCCTCGTGAATGGCACAACTGTCACTTTTTTGGGATTAATGGTTAACCCATTTCCTCTACACCACTTGTAGAGGATGTTTAAGGCACTTGCATTCTGGTAGCCACCGTCGTGTCGTAGCCATTCTGGTAGCCATTGCCCTTAATCGTTAGTTAGCTACAGAATCGTTTCGTAAAAAATGTTTTAGAACAATTACGCGAAGCGTTTTTGAGAATATATGTCGCCAAAGATTTCTATAGATGTCTTTATTTTACAAAGACTATCCAACAAATTTAGTTTGAATATTCTGTCTGCATCAGAAGATTCCTAAAAAAACGTTACAACTTTAGACGAGGCAGCGTTGCGTTCTATTAGCGATGCTGAAATTGTATAAAACCATTTTAGAACTATGCACAGTTTAAGGAACTACACGTGTGTAAATTTCAATCTATCTTAAATTTTTATTTTTTAAAAAAGTTAAAAATGCCTATTCTGCACGAAAAGCAAGTGGAAATACTGCACTGATGTAAACCGGTTTTTACAAATTAGAACTTGAGATCTTACATTATTTGCACGTGCCATCTTAAATCATTACAATTAAAATTAGCTTGACTTATTTAGGGTGCAAATGAAATAAAGTACATCAAAAATTTCCATTTTCATCTTTAAGGTATGGCACTTGCAAAACGCTATATTGCACATTCTCTTTCCGAACAGCAAAATAAAGTACACAAAACAATTAAGTCATAGGAACATAAAGTTCAAGTCGTAGGATATTTCTCGAGATCCAGAAAATTACTTTTACTTATTATTATCACCAAGGGCTGTCTGCGGAATGTCGTTCCATAACACTGCAGCCATTGTACGTTCCCTGATCGTTTCAATATTTCTTAGTATGAGCGTTTTTGTACCAATTCAAGTTTCGTTGCTTCAAATAGGTCTCTCCTTCTGGGTGCCAATGCTTCACACTCACATGAGATATGTTGAGCTGTCTCGCATGATGTAGTTTCAGAAGATCTGAGGTTTTGTTCTTCCATGGCTTCTCTATAAAGCACGTACTGTGTTGATTTCCTTGTGATTTAGTCCAGAAGGCTTTGTGTTTTTGAATGACCCAGTTTATTGCTTCTCTGATGGAACCAGCAGGTATTCCCAGAGCTGGCTCTAGACCAGTGAAGTGTGTGCTAGATACCTTCTTTGCTAGTGCATTTGCCATTTCCTTGCCCTGTGACCATATAACTGTGTTGGGTATAGTCACCCTGTACAGTGCATTGACGCATTAGTTCACAGTGCATTGACATTTCTGAGTTCTTAAGTGCCTGAAGTGCCCCCCTGGCTGACGCTTACTATATAAATCCGTTGCTTGTTAATTTTCATGTTTCCGTGTACTCAATGAAGGATTGCATATATATCGGCCGACCGACTTGAGACTGGCAAATCGGTCTAAAGTTTGCTTTTCGGTCTTTCTATGTATATTCCTGCTCCAGCATTTCCAGAAGCCGTCTATGAACCAAACTAGCGCGGATTATGGAAAGATAGGAGGATCTTCTCTACATCTGTACAAACCTAAGTCTATGATGACCTCTATTGTAGAGTTTAACTTAATTCTAGTACAATTATTTGTGTTTTAGTATCATTTTGATGAAAAATACACATTTTTTGCGTGAGCAACAATATAGGTCGACTTCAGTATGTTGAATCAATGCACAACAACCTACATCAACTTAAAAATAGAGAGATATACGTTAAATTCACATTCACCGATTCTGAAATATTTTGCAAATCATTTTTAATTATGTAATATATTTGTTTTGGGGCATAAGATATAATTTCTTAGAAATCTACCAATAAGCTGATGATGTGAGTGTTAAATAATTATGGAACAACAAAAACGTCTCGTGCAAATAATAACGAGGCTATAAAAGCAAATAGAAAACTTGGTGCTCTGAGAAGAGGAAAACGTCTTGCTAAATATAAAAGAATTGTTGCATTGTTAAATAGAACTTCCAAAGTATCTCAGAGCACTGTGGCTAGGAACGTTACTATATCTCAAGCGTTAGTAAGTCTTGCAAAGGAATAACTAAAATTCAGAAGGTGCCTGAAAAATTTGATTCTCAAGAAGGAAAAGCAAAGCTAAGGCCAGGTAGACTTTTTCAAAACTTTTTAACACAATTTTGCTGTACGACATTGGAGGATGAAACTTATGCTTATGCGATTAATTACAATACCAGACTTCTATTTCAGATAGCACGTGTTGAGAAGGGCACATGCGCAAAAAAATTATAACTTTCAGAACAGGTTCTTGTGTAGCACGCTATTTTTACATACGGACTTTTACATTCACAGTAACATGAACATTGAAATTTATATGGAGGAATGCTAAGCAACCCGACTTTTATAATGAAGATGTTACGAGTTTCTATATTATTTTGGACGCTTTTAGCCACTTACCATCAGGACAAAACAGCTAATGAATTTTATAAGAAAAATAAGTTCGTTTTTCTACCAATTCATTATAACTTGTCAAACTCTTCAGAACTTTGATGAGTTGGCCATTTATAATTATTATTACTATTATTGAAATTGCAACGTAGACAACTCTGAGTTGATAAGAGCTGCAATTACGTGAACGCGCACTTTCTTTTAACACTTTTCTAAATCTAGTTTGTTTTTAAACATGTGTGTGATGAAGTGTTTCCGTGAATTCTTACTGCATCGTTCTGTTTTTAATTTCAGCCTTTGACCTCGCAGCTGAGTGTGTTTTTTTAAAAGAGATCCTCTAAATTGCAGCAGAAGTGTCCATTAAGGATTTTGTAGGTTTCAATGTGACCGAATTCAGCGACCGGTTTCAATGATCCTGTATATGTCTACATTAGACCAAAACTCGAGTATGGACACTCAAAGTGGAACCCGTACTTTAGCAAGGACATCGAGGCACTTGAAAAGGCCCAAAGAAAAGCAACTAAGGTTCCAAGTTCGCTCAGAAATCTACCATACGAAGAAGAGCGGCTTTCAACATTGAAAGTGGTTGGGTACCATTTTGAGTATCCATATTCGAGTATTGGTCTAATATATGACATATATAGGATCAAGAACATCTGGCATGTTAGATGTGGAAAGGCTTTTCTTTTTAAGTAGACCAATGTGTTAGTCTTTTTAATTATACCATTTATATGTTCTTCCCACTTTAAATCACGAGAAACAATAATTCCAAGATCTCGCTGAGAGGTTACTTTTTCAATTCGTTTCTGGAAAGATTGTAATGTTTTTCAAGGTTTGTCGTACCTATATGTAAAACTGTGCATTTAACTAAGTTTAGTGGTAGCAGCCATGTTTGATTCCAATTATAAAGTTTGTCCAAGTTTGCTTGTGTGTTGTCGTTTATAACCCAGAAACTTGGATAACCCAGAAGTTTCGTATCATCAGTAAAGTGACTGGTTCTGTCTTCTAGGAGATTTTGACATGTCACTTATGTAGCACAAATCTACGAGCGGTCAAAGTACCGATCCTTGAGGGACCCCACCCCGCTGGGTATGTCTTGTTCACTGGAATAATTATTGTCAATTCGGACGCGATAGATACGACTCGTTAGAAAACTTCTTATCCAACGGAGCAAATTACCTCTGACTCCCATAGCATCCCATAGTTTGTATAATAGTCTTTGTGTTGGAATTTTGTCGATAGCATTTTCAAAGTATAAATAGATAACATCAATTTACATTTCATTTAACATTAGTAGCATGTTGCTAGTTACCTATCGTCCAGGCAGAAATCCGTGCTGCGCTTTGCCAATTGTTCCATTTGCAAGTAAAACTTTGTTAAATCTTCAGCCATAATTTTCTCCATGCACTTGCAGAGTACCGTTGTCAAGCTGATTGGTCTATTGTTGACCGCTTTAGTTTTGTCTCCCTTTATGTAAATCGGAATGATAGTATCCATTCATCCGGGACTTCACCCATTGTCAGCGAATGGTTGTTTGGTAATTGTACCCTAACTATTTAGCTTGAAGATTTCAATGGGTAAAAGCATGTATTAATGAAACACTTTACCGCACATCCAGTGGTGTGCATGTTGGATTTTAATATGTATTCAAATGCAAAGACGTTGGATCCATATTTATTAGATTATTTCTAATGTACAATGATCAATACTACATAAAGTTTTATTATTACTATTGTTAGCAAGGGTTGTCTGCGGAATGCTGCTCCATAGCACTGCAGGCAACCATTGTACTTTCCCCTGATTGTTTAGTAACACCAATCCAATTTATCTGTGTCTTATAGCAGTTTCAATATTTCCTGGTGAGAGCGTTTTTGTGCCAATTCAGCTTCAACTTTCGTAGCTCCAAATAGGTATCCCAAATAGGAGTGTGGATGCCAATTCACACTCACATAAAGTATGTTGAGATGTGTCGCTTTCCTCCAGACACAACCTACACTCTACGTCAGCAGTGTATAGACCAATTTTCTTCAAATGTACTTACATGGCTTTTCAATTAAGCGCTTGCTGTGTTGATTTCCGGGTGATTTTGCCCAGCAGTCTGTGTGTTTATTAATGGCCCAGTTTCCTATTGCTTCTCTGATGGAACTAGCAGGTATTCCTAGAGCCGGCTCCGGATCAGTTAAGTGTGTGCTAAAAGTCTTCTTTACTAGTGTATCTTCTATTCCGTCGCCTATAATATCCTGGTGCCCATCTCAATATACCTGAGTCGGTCATATCCAGTTTATACAGTGCATTGATGCACTCGTTTGTCCAGGCACGTTTCTGGTGTTGTTAAACTGCTGAAGTGAACCAAAAATGCGTTGTTTGTTATACTTCCTTTTTATGTTTTTTTGTAGGCAATTATTTCGGCCTGAAAGACTGCAAATCTGCCACATATTTCCAAATGCCTTTGAACTAGACTAGAGCAGATTCTGGAAAAGTAGGAGGATTTCTCTCCACAAACCTGAGTCTATGATGACCTCATAGTTTCTGTATATAAAAATATAAAGTTTTTATAAACAGTGTATAGCTGTATTAATAATACGCATATACAGTGTATACGTGTATACAGTGTATTAAATGTATACATAAAGTTTTAGTAAAACTGTTTTCTATGAAGCAGTTGCTTTGTGTACTATATAACCAAACTTATGAATTCAAGTATATGAAAGATTCAAGTGGCATGATCCACAAATTATTTTATCTGTACTTGTTTTTAATCGGTACTATTCGGAGGTTCTTGAAAAAGTTGTTTTTAAAAAATGTTGGCATGAAGAGAAAAGAAATTAAACTTACTGCGTAGTAGAAATAATTCAAGTAAAATCTTAATAGTAAAATTTATCAAAAAAACTGCATTTAAGAACCGAAATAACGACTTAATCGCTTCTATACTGGTCCCCTTTACTGGTTTCCATTTGTTGGCGTTTCTATTGCAAACTCGTTAATATGGTAGTTCTAAGTCTCCTAAGCATGACTGATACAAAATGACGGAAATGTGCTATTTGTAATTTTTTTAAATCGTAATTTTTGATAGGCGGATATTATTTTGTACACATCTACTATACATTCAAGTTCTTTTAGCCATCTTTGATAGATAGAACGCGATGTTGCCACCACAAAAATAGCAATATCGAATAAAATTTATTTGACATTCGTAAACACAATAAAGTCGTTAGGCGATAAGTCAGCTGAATGAGGCATCAATTTTATGTTTTTTTTTTCAATTGTTAGACGCCTTATGTGATTGAGGGTATTGTCACTATGCAGGATAATTTGAGACGTTTTCGATTGGTTTTCCTAATTTTATCGGTGCCTTCTGGCAAAAAATAGTTCTGTACCACTCTGCCTTAATTGTTTTTTAATACTCCAAACCAGGCGTCGGAATTTCTTATGTTTTTTTTCGAAACTCAAGCGGATCACTTGATAATTTTAAATGGGTCACTTGTATGCCCTAAAGCAATAGTTGCAACATGTTTAGTTACTAGGTTGAATAAACAAGCAATCATCTGTTTTGAAGTGCTTTGTGAACGAATAGCTTTTGTTGGATTGCGGTTCATCTTGGAACACCGCAACTGTTGATTGTACCTCCCGGCTCGTACGAATATATCCAAGATTCGTCACTTGTTACTATGTCGTATACAGATTACGAAGTTCCTCGGTCGATTTTTTTAAGCATTTACTCATACAATTGGTTTTTTATTAAACTTCAGTCAAATTATGCACAATCCATCGGGAACATATCATTTTGTCGAAGATAGGCTCGATATGCCTATCTTACGATGTGTCACATGCTAATTTTCTTCAATCTTGTTGCTTTCGATCTTCACTTTATTGGACGATATTCCACAAACAAATTGTAAAATTCTGATGTTTCTTTTCTGATAGAGTGTTCAACCAAAAGTTGAACGATTCGATGGGAGGTCTTTATTGATTAGTTAGTTTTGTAAAAAATCACCCATTGAAATTTTTCATGTGAAATCACACATTGAACAATAAGAAATGTCAAATTTTGCGAAAATAATAATGGAGTGGTGTTTATTAAGTACTTACAGGCAGCCCTTGTTGCCATGATTAACGCAGAATATTTAACCTTTATTCTAAACAATCTTTAACTTTTTACCTTAAACGATTTTATTGTTTTGGATTTCATCGTCCAATCGATTACTGAAACAGATATTCAGCATATTCATGCAAATCGATGTCAATCAATTTTATTTTTGCGGAATGGTTAGAATTTTCTATTCTATTTCGTTTGTGTGTTTCTCTTATAGTTTCAGTCCAACGGATAGTAAATTTGTAACTGCTTCTGACGATGGTACACTTCGTATATGGGACTTCTTCAGGTATCAAGAGGAAAGGATTTTAAGAGGTAAATATAAATCACATTTATTTAAATTATCATTATTATTATTATTATTATTATTTTTTTTTTTTTTTAATATGATTTGTGTGAAAATAGAAGCAAATTATCGTTGAGAAATATCGAAGCAAAGACGTATTTTTTATTCTTAAATTTTTGTGGAAGTAAAAAAGTTTTTATACCTGGCCGGCCTCCTTAAAGAAGTCCTTGGTTTCTTCCTGAATGAACATCAATCCCATTATAAGATTTAATTAACTAATTGTTCCTCCTCACTTTATGCGAAGCGCTCTTATGTAGCATGCGAGCGGAGAGAACGCAATCGGCATCATAAAATTCGTGTCTTACTGAATTATAAATAAAAGGTTTCGTTTCTTCTCACCTCAAATAAGTGTTTTTGAATACCTCACGAACTAGATTGAGTTATTACCTGATTTTCATGCTATAAAGAGATGTTACCTAAATAATATTTAAGCCGACTCTGCGGAATAATGTATTACGTGTTGCGCGGGACTATTGCCAGAAGAGGGAAGGCAAAAGAAGATATTAATACTTTTCATGGAAACTGTAGTTGTTGTCGCTCCCCTTGTCTATATAGTATTTTTTATTATATTCAAATTGTTTGCTATTCTTAGGAGTTAATAAAGACTACACGAAAGTTATTTGCCCCTACCATCCCTGGTAAGGGATAAGGAACTGTTTACTTACCTGAAGATAAACAAATAACGAGACTTCTCTATACCTTGTATCAAACAAAATACTTGTAAATACCTAACTAAGCATAAGCAAACTACACTTTCACAATAGTTTTTTCCTCACGTCTTCCAGTAGTAGGAGTCCTATTACTGGAAACTCCGATGAAAATCAGAGAGACACCTTTGGCGCGCGTTTTTGAATGTATGGAATTTTTCAAAACCATGTTCATTTCAGTTTGTTTATTTTGAGGAATGAAAAAGGTTTGGAGGAGCCAAATTCGAACTACATGGGTGATGATAGAACACTGATATTGTTTATGCTAAAAAGTCCTAGAAACTTAGGCGGAAGGGTCCGATGTGGTTATAGTGATGCAAAATCTAATCTAATTATACTTGTTACTGTGTATCATTGATTACATCCCGGTTTGTCACAATCATCGTTGCTACCCACAAGTTGTCTAATAAAGCCTTAACTAAACTATCGACCATATTTAATAATTTTGTGGGCTAAATAAAGATTTGGTATGATTTCATAGATACGTAGGTAGACCGATAAATTATTATACTCGTACTAGACATTTGTTCAAAATGCTCAAATAAAATATTATGTACTAAAATACTAAAATGCTCATATAAAATACTACCTAATTTGTAATATTTTTATAATAATTATTGTATTATTTTTAGGTCATGGTGCAGATGTAAAATGCGTTCATTGGCATCCGCAAAAAGGACTTATAATATCTGGAAGTAAGGATAACCAACAACCAATAAAATTATGGGATCCAAAGACTGGTCAATCTCTTGCCACACTGTAAGTATATTGTTTAATAGTAATGTATCGTTACTTAAAGAACGTTTGTTTATAGCAGTATATGATTGAAACGCGATGTACCGCGACGTCATTTGAAAAGAACTTGTTTCCATTAGGAACTCATAATACCTCGAGTCCATGAATTATTTGTTATAAATTTGTTTCTTTTTCTGCCATCTCGTTTTTGATAGTTCATTGAAAACTAACTTAATAATAATAATTAGAGAAAGGTTTCTACTTCGAACGCACTAGCATAATTTTCTATCTTCATCGAAACAGTAAGAGAATATTTAATTAGACCCGCACGCAATGTATGTAGCAGTACTAGACACACGTTTCCACACAGCACACAATCAACACAAGCATCGGTCGAGAGGGATACGCATCCAAAAAGATGCAGATGCACGGTTCATTATGGTTGCAGTAAAAATATGCAGGAACAAACGACTAAGCTAATGGGATTTACCTCACGACCACTGGCATACCGCACAATTTTGTCATATCTATCCGACCTGCATATCTCGTCGGATGCAAAGCGATGATAATTTTGATTCTAATAAATACCGTTCCGTTTTCTAACAGAACGAGATACATAAATGATCAAAACATTGCGAGGATAGTAATTATTGTTCTGCGTTATTGAGTTGAGCGTTGATGAATGTAAATCTTTTTGATTTATACGGAGGGAACGTATACAAATCGTCGTTTAAACAAACAATTAATTTACACATATCTTCTAGATATCATTTTTTAAATTTTAGTTTCTTTCATAAATTTAAAATTTTGTTGAATTTTAACATGATTAGTGAACATTTGGTAATGTTACAGTATTTAATTACGTATACGTTTTAGTGTACATAAAATTAAAAAATCTATATTTACTGCTTTTATAGCAGTACAGTTTTTGCAAATGCCAAAAAAAAATGTTAACAGAGTCGTTAAAGATGTGTGTAAGATACGTAAGATTTAGGGCAGAAACAGTGCACCACTTGATGGCAAAGTTACCAGAACTAAGAGTGAACCCATCACCGCCATTCAGCCACAATGGGACAGATTACTCAGGACATACTCTGGTGAAAACGTCAAAAGGAAGAGGTATCAAGACATATAAATGTTACATATTAATATTTGTTTGTCTAACAACTAAAGGAATACATCTAGAAGTCGTAACTGACCTATCGTCGATTCATTCCTAGCGTCCTTCGTTTCACAGCAAAGAGGGGACAACCACAACACATATTTAGTGATAATGGCACTAATTTCGTAGGGGCAGCTAAAGAACTAGAGAACCAGATTCGAGCAGTACTATAAAGGACTCAAATGGCGTCAGCAGCCGCAGCCCTACTGACCATTTTACCCCACCGGCAGCGCCTCACTTTGGAGGTTTATGGGAAGCTGACGTGAAATCTTTAAAAGTACCATCTACGCAGAATTGTGGGAGCCACGCCATTAACGTTTGAGGAACTAAGTACGGTAACATGCCAGATCGAAGCATGTCTCAACTCAAGACCTCTCTGCTCTCAAACAATGGACATCTACGAGACAGGTGCATTAACACCAGGTCACCTAATAATAGGCTGGATATTAGGCCAGATTGAAATTGATCCAGAAGCTTAAACAATATTTTTGGAACAGTAGGTCCAAAGAGTATTAATGCTACGAAACCGGTATAAATGGAATCATCAGGAAGCAAGTCTCAGAACAGAGACTGTTGTGCTTATTAAAGAGGACAACATTAATCCCAGTAGCTAGCCCGCATCGTCGACACTCACGAGGGCACGGATGGAAACGATTCCTCTTCCAGTAGGATATGAACCAGAAGTAACGCCAACTACAACGGAGGAAGCCATCAGCCTGAAGATTACAAATCATAACCACAAGACACAATGGAGAACTTCAACTGCACGGTATCAATGGATAATATTAATTGTTACCAAGTTGAATTGGATAATAACAGCGAAGGTGAATTTTAGCATTCATTTCCCGAAAACCGAAATATACAAAGAAGATGTAGGAGTAGCGCTGGTTACCAGAGGTATCCTTAGAATTGAAATAGAATATTCAGTATCCAGGTTCCTTACAGAAAAAGCTACGATTAATTGAGTTGTCCGAGAATTCTGACAAAGCTCAAGAGGTATCATCTGAAGCTCACTTCCCTGAATTAAACCTACAGCTAGAGGAGCAACAACAGAATATTGAGTAACTAAATCAGCTGCTACACTCCAATAGAAGAAGATGAGGCATTTTAGGGAACATACTTACCTCCCTCTTCGGAGTAAATGATGAGGTTTATCAAGACATAAAAAACTTAGATCAAAATCAACAACGGCTAATGGACATAACAAGTGAACAATCGAAAATCATGTTATCAACCATCGGCGCAGTTAATAAGACTGAACAAAGTATCGCATTCAAATTAGAAAGGTTCCGAATAAAATTGAACCAAGGATTAGTCAAGTTGAATGAAGTTCAACGTTACAATTTGCTAGTCCAGATGAATCCAGTAAATATTCATTTGCCGAAAGCATGACTAGTGAATTTCAGAATCATTACAAACGATTAGATGCAATGCTGTACCGACACAGAAACATTTATGACTGCCAATCTCCTGCTGTTATCCTTAAGAGAATAATAGAAGCTAACGCTGCACTTCCGCCTCCTCAAGTGAGAATAATGGGCACAATAATAGCACCAAGCAACCTCTATCGGAATGGAGACGCGACCACGGTGTATGGATATTTTCCAGTCATTGATACGTCAGCATTCAATCTGACAAGTATCACACCAATCCCCCAGAAAGTTGGAAACAAGTCTTTTACCATTGTAGGCAGCCCCCAACCAGTAGTTGCGGTAAATTATAATGTTCAGCAGTACTTTGAAATAGCATATGCATAGCTGCACATTTGTTGGGTCATCACAAGCAATATTTATCTGTGTAGTCGAGAATCGATTCAGAAGATGAGAGTTAACACTCACTGTGTCATCGATGCACTGTACAACACTCCGCAGCAGGCAAGATGTCATAGAAAGCCGTATCAGTTGACAGCTTGAAGGAAATTGGTTACTTCAAAGTCATGGATGTTCAGTACCAACGTACCCAAGCTCATTTACGTCACATGTGGCAGAGAACGGGAACAACTCATGATTCATGATACGGGAATCAAAACAATCGAGGATGGATAACAGATACACATTCCGACAACAATCTTTCGTTCTCAACAGCAATTCAATATTCCTGTATTTAGCAAATTAGAGTTACAGGTAAGCAACCTGACTTCAATCCATCTGAAGTCAGGTAAGAAGAATCAAAGGCGACGAGCTCAGTCAAATAAGGAACTAAATTGAAGAGGAACTAAATTGAAGAGGAACTAAACTCAACCTGGCATCATGTGAAGGCACTAAACATCACCGTTAAACATCGTTTGGATCGTCATCGGCTCTTTGGTCGGAGGAATAATTATCCTGAAAAGTTGGACTATGCTGCAACGGAAGCGACTTTGTCCTACCGCCACCATCATCGAGCGTCAAGAGGTCCCTCCTAAAACTCCGGAGTTCGAGCTTTAACCGCTACACTCTAGCCCGGCAGTATGTCCAAGTTAAGACATGGAAAATATTTTATTAATATTTATTAATCTTCTTAAATTTAATTTATTTACTTCGAATTAAATAAGAAAATTACTAAATCATAAATATGTATATAATATGTAAACAATTAAGAATCAACGTTCGCTAAATGCGTATGGATCCAATGTCAGTGGTACAACCACTTACACATGTACCTACTACAGTTCCTTATGATTATTTTATGTAAACAAGCGATGTACACCTTCACCGTATAATAAGTTCATCGCATGGCATTTAACAAATTATGACGTCTTATTGTTACCTTAGATTATACTATAAAACTGACTGAATAATATAATTACATTGAGATTTTTGTTAGCTTGTAAACTGTGCGTTTTATTTAAACCACGTTGATGTAGCAAGGCTCCACAGTAATTGGATTAATTTCTAATTAAGAGCAGCAAAAGTGTAAATTACAAACTAACCTTTTGTACAGCATAGATTATTGAGTTTTAGACGGAGACGAGAACGGTACTTTATCGCGGAATCTTTATGGAACGAAACAGTTTGTTGCGTTCCGAGCGTGGAACCAGAATTCCCATCACTATTGTTTAATGACCTTCAATAAGTATTATATGGATTTAAGAATGATTTCATAACGATTTTCATTCTTACGCACATGTTATTGAATACAATACTTTTATTTAGTCAGATCCAATGTATTTCAAGTATGCACAAGATCTAGATATAATTGATATCATTATGATAAAAAAAATTATATGTTATTTAATTATAAAGTTTGAAGTAGGTAATAATATATGATTGTTTTCTTTAATATTTTATTGCAGACTTCAGCATACAAATTTCTCCCCATTATATGAAACATTTGATGGCCATTGCCCATTTCGAAAGCTTTCATATAGAATTCAAGGTTTAAAAAGACATGTCATATAACATTTTAAATATTTTATTTTGAGTATTATAAAATAATTTAAAATGGAATAACTTATAAAATAATTTCATTATTTGTATTAGTCACGCGCACAAATCGACAGTTATGGATTTAAAATGGAATGAAAATGGAAACTGGCTAATAACAGCTTCGCGTGATCATCTGTTAAAATTGTTCGATCTACGGAATCTCAGTCAGGAAGTGCAGACATTCAGGGGCCATAAAAAAGAAGCTTCGAGTGTAGCGTGGCATCCAATTCACGAAGGCCTTTTTGCCAGTGGCGGATCAGATGGATCAATAATGTTTTGGCACGTTGGGTTAGTTTTTATTTCTTTACGTTTTTTAATTTATACTCTGCAAAGCACTTCTGAAAACAAGGAGGAAACGTTTTTGTAAGTTTGTCAAAAAGTTTTTGAAATTTAACAATACCTGATTTAGGACCGAACTTGATTCATGTAATTCGGCGGATTCATCTAAAGAAAATTAAGTTATTAAGCGATTTAGTTATTAAGAGAAAATTAAGCGATTTTCGAAAGCGGTTACTACAAGCGGTTACTAACGAACTCTACAGTCAATGACAGTCAGGATATTGCTGATTTATTCTCTTTTAATTTCTCTAAAATATACGTACCTGAAGCCAAAGCAATGAACGGTTTTATTTACTCAGACAATTTTCATGATCACATACATTTCTCAAAATGTATGTCCATACATTTCCTTATCGGACATATATGATTCAATTAATAACCTTGACATTAATAGTTCAGTGGGTCAATAATTGTGTATGTACCTTAAGTGGACCTTTAATGAGACTGTTTAATTTTTTTTTAAGCACTGGGATGTTTCCTGATGTATAGAAAAATAGGTATGTCATCCCAATTCATAAGTCGGGTGATAAAGCTAATATTGAGAATTATAGAGGCATATAAATTTGCTCCATTATTCCAAAAATATTCGAGCATCTCATTACAAAACATTTAGAATGGCATATTAAAAACATAATTATCAATTCTCAAAAGTGTTTTACCGTAGGGAAGTCTGATGTTCTTCTCAGCCTACATGCGCCCACTGCTGGACATAGGCCTCCTTTAATTTGTCCCATTTTTCTGTTTCCTGTGCCGTTTGATGTCACTGCTTCCCCGCTACTATCTTGATGTCGTATAACCATCTCTTTTGCGGTCTTTCTATACTATGTTTTATGGTTCTGGGTCTCCAATGCAGCAGTCAGTACGTCCATTTTTCAGGGTCGGATGTGCTACGTGGTCTACCCAGCTCCATTTTGGACTCGCAATTCGAAGCATAACATCGGTAACTCTGGTTTTTTTTCTGATTTCCTCGGTCTTCATTTTGTCTGTCAAACTGATGCCCAACATTGCTCGCTCTATGGCCCGCTGTGTGACTCGCATGCGGTTTGTACTCTGCTCAGTTAGGCTGCATGTTTCAATACCATATGTTTTTACTGGTAAGATACACTTGTTGTATACTTCCCTTTTTAAAACATTTGGGATTTGAGGATTTTTCAAAATGTACCCTAATTTCCCAAATGCTGCCTAACTGAGCTGAATTCGACGAGATATCTTCGCTGATTGGTTTTCCTTTCCAAGTCTTATTTGGTGTCTGAGATACACATATTTATCCACATTTTCAATGAGTTTTCCGTCTAGTTTTAGATGAATCGGTGTTTTGCTCATTAGTTTGGTTTTGCTAATGTTCATTTTTAGTCCTACAGATCTTGATGCGTGGTTTAATTCTTGTACCGTGGTTTTGAGTTCATCCACATTCGAACTTATTAGGATGATGTCGTCCGCGAAACGTAGGTGGTTGAGGAATTTTCCATCAAAGCTTACGCCTTTCAATGCTAATTTATCTGTTTAAATACATCTTCCAGGACTAGAGGTAATAACTAGGGCGAAATTGTATCTCCTTGTCTGACACCTCTACGCATTTTTATTTTCTTTGTCGCCATATCGTCGTCAATTTTCACATGGAAAGTAGCGCCATCGTATATCTGTTTGAGAAGCCTGGAGTATCGCGAGTCAATTCTGGCATTGTTTAGACCTTTAAGATTTCAGTTGATTCGATTGAGTCAAATGCCTTCTCGAAATCAACTAGTGCCATGTGTAGTGGAGTGTTATACTCGATGCACTTTTCTATTACGGTCTTGACGGTTTGTAGGTTGTCTTTGGTGGAAAAGCCTTTACGAAAACCGGCTTGTTATACTGGTAGGTAAAAATCAAGTTTTGTGGTAAGCTGGTTTGTTTTTATCTTTGTGGGCAACTTGTATATAGGCGACAGAAGACATATGGGTCGATAATTTAAAAGTTTTGTAGTATCGCCCTTTTTGTGTAATAAAATCAACTGTGCATCATTCCAACTGGTTGGGATCCTTCCTTCTTCATGCATTTATTGAAATGTATTTTTTCCGCATCTTTTAGAGCTGCACCGCCTAGTTTTAGTATTTCGTTGCCGTCTTCCCCAGCAGCTTTCTTATTTATTCTAGAGCTTTTTTAATCTCTCTTTCGTTGATTTCTGGCATTTCTTCCGGGTTTACGTTTAAAATTACTTTTGCGGTTGGATCTCCTTGATTGAGAGTATTGGTAATATTTGTACCATATAGTTGTTCGGAGAATGTTTCAGTCTCGTTAATTATGTCGCTTTTGACGGAAGTTGCCTGTACTCACTTTCGTAATCTTGCTTGTGCCGTAAAAAAATAGCTTACAACCTTGCTTAACCCTATTAGCCATGCGTTAAATCTCGTCTACGTCGTGTCTTACTACGGAGCGGCTGCATAGCACCTTCCGCTGTTGCTTCCCTTTTCTATTCCTTGACAGCTGCCTACAACGTTCAAACAAAAATCCATTTAGTGTATGGAAATTGTTCCACTTAAAGCCCCCTCGAAAATGCACTTACCCTGCCTCTCTATGCAACTAGTTTTGTCCGCTAATTGTATGCTTCGAGATATATTTACTTCAATACAAATTAATCATAAAATAATGTTTGATAGACTGCAACACTTATGTAAATGCTCTCCTTCATTTTCTAAAACATTATAATTTACATGCTAAGGTGAATTCAGTTAATATAACAATAGAAACTATTTTACTCATACACGTAACTAGATTGATAGACTAGAATGCGACGTAGATAGATACGTAACTAGAATGCTTAGGAACTAAAATATTTGCATAAAATTTAGCTATCTTGAATAATTTAGATGACTTATGAGTATTGAAAGTACAACAAATATCTTTAGTACAATTTAATTAAAGAGAGGACAATGTTTTTTCGCAACATTATAATTATGAAATGTGGCAATATAATCACTTTACAAGAATTTGGTAATAGTTTTAATTTATTATTTGTTAATTGTTTAATAATAAAATTTGTCTTTTTCCTGTTATGAAATATGTATTACTAATAATTTTAAAGATTTATTATTAAAAAGTATTTAAATTTTTCTATAAAAGTTTCAGTAACTGTTAATTACGTTATATAT
>WYDF02266359.1:0-18595 GCA_009867245.2 Adranes taylori
GTCGTCCCCTGGTGTTTTATTATTTTTCATTTCATGTAACGCTGTTCTTACCTCATCTGTTGAGATTTCTGGGATTTCCTCCGATCCTTGATAAAGCCCTACATAATTGATATTTTTGAAAGTTTATGCATAAAACCCCAAAACTATCAAACAGACACTTAATTCTTCAAGTCCAATCAAATGTTTTAATGATTATTTTATTGGGCTTTATTAAGTTTTTGTATGATATTTTTGGAACTGTATGCATAAATCCCAAAACTATCAGACTTAACTCCTGATGTCCAATAAAATATAAGGCCAATAAAATGTCTGTTTAATTAATTTAAGAATAGTACTCCTAGTACAATTTTTAGCGACAACAATCATAGTTTATTGTTCACTATAGGCTATAGATAAACAATTAATCTTATATTACGAATTAAAAATAATTGCAAAGTTGAAAAATGTTACTAACATATGACAAAGCCTTGTTTCGCCGTTTTGCGAATTTTCAACTTATTGCTACATTTCTGGAAACGTGTAATAGACTTCTAAACTTTTCAACTGCCGTATTCAGTCATTCGAGTGTACTATTGACGCTCAAAATTATGTATTTTACTAAGAGACTCAAATAATGCTTTATATGAGTAAAACATTAATCAAATGCCAAAATGTCAAATATCTTTTGTACTAATCGAAAACCCTGGTTGAAGAACTTACACCCAATCGTTAATACATTTTATTTAATACCACGAAATCATCAGATATTGATAATGTTGAGTAATCTCTAATAAATGCGTAATTATTTTAAGTCACACTTAGAAGTTATATTTCGATTTCCATTTAAAGAAACTACAACCATATATCTTTGTACAACTACATATTTAATATTAAAACCGAAATATTTAGGATGACTCCAAACGAGTTAAGGAAACGTTTTAAAGATATGGAAGCCGATGCAGTATTCGCATTCCAATTACGCAATCCGATACATAACGGACATGCTCTTTTGATGTCCGATACACGACACATGCTAAAGGAAAGAGGCTTCAAAAAACCCGTACTTCTATTACATCCGCTGGGTGGATGGGTGAAAGAAGATGATGTACCATTAGAAACACGGATGTTTCAACATCAAGCTGTTTTAGATGAAGGAATTCTTGACGAAGGTATTTGTAATTTCTACAGTTTGATAGTTATATCTAAGGTTATGATAGGTTCCGAATATGGTATTGGGTCATTAAGTTGAAACTTACTGTATAAATTTAGAATTGTTTATCCAGAACATGCATAGCTAATTCTACGTAATCTACAGCAAAGTGTAAATCTTTGTATATAAATTTATATTTATGTATTTATAGCAACGACCGTATTGGCAATCTTCCCGAGTCCGATGATGTACGCAGGTCCAACTGAAGTACAATGGCACGCAAAAGCTCGCATGAACGCCGGTGCCAACTTCTATATTGTTGGCCGTGATCCGGCCGGTGTACCACATCCGCGCGGTAAATCCGCTACACCGGATGGTAATCTATACGATGTTATGCACGGTGGACGTGTACTAAAAATGGCACCGGGACTCAATCTGCTCGAAATTATACCGTTCCGTGTGGCTGCCTACGATAAACGTCACAAGCGAATGGCATTTTTCGATCCATCGCGCGCTGATGACTTTGATTTTATATCGGGCACGAAAATGCGTACGCTAGCAAGAAATGGTGAAAATCCGCCCGAAGGTTTTATGGCGCCGAAAGCGTGGCGTATACTCGCTGATTATTATAGAAATTTAAAGGTAAATAGTTAATCAATTTCATTGATTAAAAACTAACTTTAAATAGTTATATGAAAATATAGTTATTTAGAGTTATGTACTTTTAAGGTTTTAAGAAGTCATTAACGTAGAAGACAAATTAAATGAAAATATTATTGTCGCGTAATAGAATAAGTACAGCATGGAGTATAGAAACACTCCATTCTTATACCTTGTGAGGTTGAACATAAAGTATAAACACAAGGTGTAAGGTTGAACATCTTGTGAATTAGCAGCTTTATAATTCTTCGCTAAAGCTATATTTTCTTAGTGCTTTCCATGTTTGTCTCTTTTCTTTATACAGTTTTGGCAATTTTTTTAGAACTCGTTTTCATTTCCTGTTTGATATTAAATTATTTTCGAGTTTTCCGAGAGTAGGTGGTTGAATTTCTTTTAAATGTTTGTTTTCAATTGCCATGTACGCTTTCTTCAAAACGGGGACACTGTTTTATGTGGTGTATATTGTTTTTTAAATTCTCTAACAACCTTTCTTAATGATTAAATCAACCTTTCTAAATGATTAACAATATTTCTAAAAGATATACAATGTTACAAATATGTTGAATAAGAAAAAAAGGTAGAAATAAAAAGAACAAAAGTTCCGGAAAGAGAATAAAAGTTAGGGAACGTCAACTACTGCCACGTTGCTCTTTTGGCGCGGTGATGCCAGTAGAGGTTTTCCCTCGAGGTTCCAAAATTATTGAAACGTAGAGCAAGTCCGCCTGTCTGTTCACTGGATCCTGAAATATTAAGTTATTTGGGACGTAAGCATTTATAATACAGAGTATTTTTTTCTAAACAAACATTCGCTTTAACTTGATTTGGTATAATAAGAATAAAACAATAAAAAACTCACTTTACTAAAATGTATATATGTATTCGAGAATATGTAACATGCATTTTAATCCCAGTACAATAATTAAATACAAGAATATTTATCAACAAAACACCTTAAAAGTTCAGTTATGTTAATTTAAATATAAAATACACTGGTCAACATAGTTTGGTTTTCTGATACACCAAAATGTGTAGTTTATGTCTTTTGTCATGCTGATTCTGAATCTGATTTCAAATTTGCTCCATCAAGTCAGGATTTTGAGAAATTTTCTTAAGTAGTTTTTTCAAGAAATGCATTAACAATTACAAAAATTTTCAAAGTTACTTTTATATAAGCACTTAAATGAGCCACTTAAACCACGCCCCTAAGTCAGAGCACTTAAACCACGGCCATTTCCTCTCAGGAACCAATCCAATTAAGAATTGGTAGATGTGTGCCTATGTGGGTATATAAAGAGCTACTTACGGGTCTTTCGATTCAATGTAAGTCGGTTGGTGATAGCTTGACGTCTTTTTAATTCATAATGTCCCATACCTATATAAATAGTCTAAGTAGTCCAAACATCTTCTGTTATGTATATGGAGAATTCACTACCCGCCAGCATAAGCGGAATATTACACCTTTAATAGAAAACTTATATTTTCACTATTTTGGCTTAACCATTAAACATCAAGACAAGCCACAGGCTCCCAGCATTTGCTTCACATGTTGTGCTGTTACTCTAAGGGGCTGGTTAAACGGTCAGAATATCGCTATACCATTTTGAAAGACCTTTGATTTGGTGTGAACAAACGGGCCATTTGACTGATTGTTACTTTTGATGCACGAAAACTGGGGTTTCCAACAAAAATAAGATAAATATTGGTTATGCTAGTTTGCCCTCTGCTACTCGCCAATATCTCATTCGGAAGCCTTGCCAGTACCAAGATCCATAGGTGTTTCGAGTGAAGAAAATGCTGTTACAGAAGTAGAAGAGCCAAGTATCGAGTTATCGACCAGAGATGATGAATATTTGCCATATCAGCAGGACGGACCACACCTAATAAACTAGTTAGAATTAAATGATCTTATTCGAAACCAGAATTTGACAAAAACTAAAGCAGAAAACTAGGTCTAGAATGGAAGTTGCTAGCCCCAGACACACATATTTTAGTGTATAGTAATCGTTAGAAAGAACTATCTCAGTGTTTTTCAACCGACGAGGGTCTTTCATACTGCAATAATGTCGATAATTTCATGCTGACATTAGGTCACCAACACCATCTGAATGCTGCGTTAATTTGAAAGATTTGCAATATGCTTTGCTATACTGCATTATTATATGCCATTCAGAACTAATTGTTGAATAAATACAATTCAATTTATACTTTGAGTACATCATGAGGGAATACGCTGGCATATTACTTCTACCATAAGTTCGGCTTCACCTTTCCATTATTCCATATTAATTCCATGTCTGTATCAGTATGTTACTATCATTTCATTCATTTGGATCGGCGTTATTCTGCATCGACTTTATATAAACGGCTAATATAGTGTGCGCGTTACATTATTAAATCAAATAACAATTACAAAGAAATTACTATAATTTCCTGATAGTAGTCATGCCAAACTATTTCTGAAATGATGCTGATTCAGAATCGCAAACCATCAATTGATTCATCGGCAAGTCGCTCTCATCTGAACTTCCCATTCGGGTAATCTATACCCCATTCTGTACTTATTTTTTTTACGCGACTATTGAGTATGTATTGTATTTTGATAACATTTTAGACTTATTTAAGGAAATGGTGCATTTATAACAACTTTATATTTTCAATAGTACAAATATATTGTATAAATTATCCATAAATATAACAAGTGATTTTATGATTTAATGCAAATAAATAATATGTATTTTTATATATCTCATTGGTCATGTGTCGTCTCTATATCTGTAATTTTTCAAGATTTTATTGTTAATCATTATTTCCATCGTCAGTATGCTTCGAACAGAACCGGCGACAGTAGCCACCCTGGTCTTAACCCTATTTATATTGAAATGTGATCCAATATATCTCATTTTACTCGGATTCCCGCTCTTTATTTGTATAAGTTGTGTATTATTTGAGTATTTTTTCCGTCCAGCTCTACTTCCGGCAAGCTCAGTTTATCTTGTTCTATTTTACAAAGGTTTGCTTGAAATGGAGGAAGCAGGAATAGACTGGTCATATTGTATCGCGTGGCGTATATATCAACACTTGCAAACTAAATTTCGGGGACCTAAATTATGTTGCAAACCAAACTGTACCACTTACTTCTCCAGTTCTTATATCCGTGCGGTATTTTTTACCGGTTTTTCCGTATATTTCTCGCTTCTGACCTTTTTTTATTGATATGAGCCTTGCATTTATCTAGTCCTTCGATATATTTTCGGTCTTTCATTAAACCAAAGTGTGCTGATGGTGGCTTACCTAAGTATTCCTAAAAGTTTCCGTGCACTTCATCTTACCCTGTTGTTTCGTTATTTATTTAAAAATTCAATTTCCTTGCATCAGTTCATTGTTATTAATCACTTGCATCTTTTGCTTGGGCCGTATTCTGTAATATCATGCATTTGCCCGTCTTGGTATAATTGCCTATCATTTAATTAGAGGTATAAAAACATTTGCTTATGTAATAAAGCTTCTAAAACACCTTATAGGATATAGGGGTAATTTATTTATAACCACTAAACTGAGGGATTGACTTGTGCAATATTTCCTTACTCCTTTATGTTCTTCCCTCAGTTTATAGCTAAACTTTCACGCATTATACGGTTCCATTGTCTAATTTGAACATTTTAACAATCGCAAAAATGACTTTGTGTAGTTGTAAACATTAATTGCATAATTAATATTGTGTACAAGACTTGCAATTTTTTTCAACAGAATTTACCAGAAGTAATAATTTTAGTTGTTGCTTGTAAATTGTAACTATCTATATACTTGTAGTTAGATATACGAAATAGAGCCCCCGTTGGCTACAACAGGGACACGTAAATAAAGGGTATGATCAGACGGAGGTTCTTGGTGGTTATAATCGATGCGATTAGAGTGCAATAGCATGAAACGTGATATAATTCTTAAAATCATTAAATCATTTACTTTTAGCCGCATGTTTATTAAAACTTAAAATCACTTGCAACTTGCTATTTAATTGTACAATTCTTTTATATACTTTTTTAAATGTATATTAAGCCAGTAATATTATTAAACAATGAATATTTATTTGCCAGTATGCCCTGTAAATAGTACAGTATTATCTCTTGAATAATTAAACTATGTAGCTAATTTCAAATAAAATTTATACATATGGTTTTTGGTAAGAGATTTAACTTACAGGCTTTCTGTTTTTATGTCCTTTGATTTTATTTATTTTGTCTTTTCTTTTGTTCTCGTGTTAACTTCCGTAATTTTATAAGTAAAAGTAAGTTATAATATTTATTATGTAATTGTCTACTCATGTTTATAATGTTATTTGCAATGAAGGGAGCCGACGGTGTGTAGCACACAACACGAAATCGATCGCAATTTAATAGGGCTATAACAACAGCATACACTGTGTTTCAAAGTTTAATGTTTTATTGAAAAGAGTAAACTTTCCAATTAGTTATGGAATATAATTTCATTCAAATGGCGTTGCAGTAGCGCATCGTTTCAAACCAATTTTGGAGTACATTTTTGATGATTTGAGGTCCTATTTCACGAATATTTCGCTTAATATTGTGCTTAAGTATCTGAATGGTTTCAGGATTGTCAGCGTAACATCGATCTTTAGCGACACCCCACAAATAAATCCAACGGCGTCAAACGCAGCTCCCCGCAAGTTTAGTAACATCAGGGTCACCAAAACGGCTGATTACACAATTATTGAACTTGTGCGAAAAAGATTAATTATTACATGGGTTTTGCGACTTGTAGCGCCATCATGCTGACACTAGAGCTCACCCAAGTCCCCAATTCATAAATGTTTTGCCAAAAAAAAAAAGGTTATCATGCCCTTGTATAGCTCTCCCATGACCGCAATGCTGTTGCAATCTTCATATTCGAAGAAAAATGGGCCAAATAATGCCGTAACACTCCAAAAAGTCACACTCTGAGGATGCATTGCTTCTCTACGAGTACGTATGCGTTTTCTGAGCCCCAATATACGACAATTTTACTTGTTTAGATAACCGTCGAGATGAAAATACGCCTCATCTGAATAGATGATTTTTTAAACAAAATCGATGTCAATTTCCAGGTGGTCTAATGTCTAAAGCCGAAGCAGAGAAACAGATAACGAAACGGGTGGTCACTTTGCTTCAATGGAAAAATTACAAGACTTGCAATTTTTTTCAACAGAAGTTACAAGAAGTAAAAATTTTAGTTGTTGCTTGTAAATTGTAACTATCTATATACTTGTAGTTAGATATACGAAATAGAGCCCCCGTTGGCTACAACAGGGACACGTAAATAAAGGGTATGATCAGACGGAGGTTCTTGGTGGTTATAATCGATGCGATTAGAGTGCAATAGCATGAAACGTGATATAATTCTTAAAATCATTAAATCATTTACTTTTAGCCGCATGTTTATTAAAACTTAAAATCACTTGCAACTTGCTATTTAATTGTACAATTCTTTTATATACTTTTTTAAATGTATATTAAGCCAGTAATATTATTAAACAATGAATATTTATTTGCCAGTATGCCCTGTAAATAGTACAGTATTATCTCTTGAATAATTAAACTATGTAGCTAATTTCAAATAAAATTTATACATATGGTTTTTGGTAAGAGATTTAACTTACAGGCTTTCTGTTTTTATGTCCTTTGATTTTATTTATTTTGTCTTTTCTTTTGTTCTCGTGTTAACTTCCGTAATTTTATAAGTAAAAGTAAGTTATAATATTTATTATGTAATTGTCTACTCATGTTTATAATGTTATTTGCAATGAAGGGAGCCGACGGTGTGTAGCACACAACACGAAATCGATCGCAATTTAATAGGGCTATAACAACAGCATACACTGTGTTTCAAAGTTTAATGTTTTATTGAAAAGAGTAAACTTTCCAATTAGTTATGGAATATAATTTCATTCAAATGGCGTTGCAGTAGCGCATCGTTTCAAACCAATTTTGGAGTACATTTTTGATGATTTGAGGTCCTATTTCACGAATATTTCGCTTAATATTGTGCTTAAGTATCTGAATGGTTTCAGGATTGTCAGCGTAACATCGATCTTTAGCGACACCCCACAAATAAATCCAACGGCGTCAAACGCAGCTCCCCGCAAGTTTAGTAACATCAGGGTCACCAAAACGGCTGATTACACAATTATTGAACTTGTGCGAAAAAGATTAATTATTACATGGGTTTTGCGACTTGTAGCGCCATCATGCTGACACTAGAGCTCACCCAAGTCCCCAATTCATAAATGTTTTGCCAAAAAAAAAAAGGTTATCATGCCCTTGTATAGCTCTCCCATGACCGCAATGCTGTTGCAATCTTCATATTCGAAGAAAAATGGGCCAAATAATGCCGTAACACTCCAAAAAGTCACACTCTGAGGATGCATTGCTTCTCTACGAGTACGTATGCGTTTTCTGAGCCCCAATATACGACAATTTTACTTGTTTAGATAACCGTCGAGATGAAAATACGCCTCATCTGAATAGATGATTTTTTAAACAAAATCGATGTCAATTTCCAGGTGGTCTAATGTCTAAAGCCGAAGCAGAGAAACAGATAACGAAACGGGTGGTCACTTTGCTTCAATGGCTGAGTAAGTTGGACCTTATAAGCGAATAATTCGATATCTTTATGCAGAATTCTCATCAGGTTAGTGCGGCTAATGTTCAGTTGCTGAGATCTGTTACGAATGGAGGAGGTTCACGTGTTTAGGTGCACACTTTTAGCAACAGTTGTAATATTCTCGACTGAGCGCGGTCGACGAACACGGGGATAACTTTTGTTCTCAATTAGCATGCCAATGTTACGAACTTTCACTTTGTAAATAAGTTTTCAATATTTCCCACCGCGGGGGGTTTCCACTAAATATTTGAAACAACATTTAAGCGCATAAGTGTTGCCAATGTTCATATAATATATAATTCAAAAAGAAACCAGCCAATGGGCCACCCCTGTCATACTTCATGTAAAGTAAAGACTGCAATTTAAACCTTTTACCAAACACTAACAACTTCATAATGACTTCAATCTCAAAAGTAATTAATAATACGTCCGTATATTAAACTACTAATTATCTTTGCAGCTAATTAACTAAAAAATACAAGAATTAAAATATCTAGTGTCACATTCAATTATATCAAACAATAGTTTATTTAATAATTGCTAAAAGTATAAACGTGAATGAAGAAGACATATTGTTTGATATAATTTAAAAAATACAATACAGTGCACGCCGGTTATTGCAATTACTATGGATATTGAGGATAAAAGTAGTATTTTTTGTATGTGTATTAATGAAATATTAACAAATTGGTATTTATTATACATTCATCCCATCTTTGCCATGTCAAAGGATATTTGAGAGATTTCAGTATTTGGAAAAAACTCATCATGAGTAGTTGTAGATTTTTTTCCTGCAGACAACCTTCTGTGTATATCAGCCTTCTGTGTATGACTTGTGGATAACTTTTGTATCAGCCTAAGATTCAGCCTTTTCGGCTAAGATTCAAAGTCATTTTCAGTTACATTGGAAAGTTTTATTGGTCCCATTTCGTGTTTTTTCGGTTCTTTTAAAAATCGACAATATCTGAACCAACTTCTTATTATTGTCAAGAAAATGGGGTGTAACTTATCCATATTTAACCTCGTGTCACCAAAAAATTTGATGCATGTCTTTCATGTTGTTTAAAAAATCTAGCTTTTAGAATCATGGATTTTTTTAATCCTAATTTTCCCAGGATAGTATGGTTTTAACGTCCAAAATATTTCTTGATTATAGAAATGGATAACTGATTCGTGCTCTTTGAAAGAACTTCCAACTCGATATTTCTGAAAGATACGTAAAAATGAGAAGTAGAGTTGGCTACTAGAATAATTTTAGTTTACTGTAAATGAAAAAAAAATGTTTCTGCTCAAGAAATTAGAGTAAAACACTTCGTGGATTTCTACTTCAACAACCACTACGAATTCCTGAATTATTATGTGTTTGATCGTTTATACCTTTTACTTGTTTTTTTCTAATAAGTACCATATGCCGACAAGACATGATAAAAGGCTTATTTTATTGAAGTCGCATACATTTATAGAGATCTTCAGTTATTTGTATCATTTACATTGAGTTAAGTTATTTGTTATTCTTAGGAAGCAAAATTTTCAACTGGATTCCTATGTTATTTCTTCCAGAATTCGTTTTCATGTTGCTTTATTGAACGCATTTTATAGTTTAAAATTTTTCAAATTTGACAAATTAATTATCCGTGAGTAAATTTGACAAATCAATTATCCGTGAGTAAAGTAGGCGGCGACCACTGTATTATTAAGACATATCCACAGCCTTGTTATTATTATTAAGGCAATTTTAATGTATTATAAAATTTTGATCTAATTGTAAGACGATAAGTTGGAATAAAACAAAAATGTTATGCTTTTAGAAATATTTATTACCTTAGGTTTTAATACTTTTTTCACAAAAGTTTACCATTTTATACAAAAGGAACAGATTCTGTGTGTTATCGGTAATTTTAAAATAAAATGTTTATATTTTGTTATGTTTTACAACTAAAAGTATTTTATTATAAATAAACTATATTTTAAATTATATTTTTTTGTAAGATAAACATATCTAATATTTTATTTAATACATTTGCTTCAGAACAAAATGTCTAATTATGCTTACAATAATTAAGTATAGTGACAATAATTTCTGTAGCATTAATCAATTAAAATAACATCAGAGTCAGTCGTTGTGATTGGGGCAGTATCTGACTTTTTGGTTACAGTTATCGAAACACTATCTGTCAGTTTATGTTGTTTGAATAGTTCTTTACTAGTACTATTTTTGGATTTGGTAGTTTGGTGTACCTAAAAGGTATTAAAATATTAATTAACCAAAACAATAACTTTTACACTAATACAGTTAACTACCACTTGTCTACAGATTTTACTTAATCTACAGATAGCATAGATTCTAATTAACTACAGTTTCTCACTTTCTGAACTTAGTTAGTACTTAATTGAAGTGGATACAGATAGTGGGAATATATACGTTCTGTTATTCCGTCTATAGATAACCAAGCCATTAATATGAATAGAGAGAGACCTATCTAATGACGATCATGCTGGGATTATTTGTCAATTTAAATCCTGCTTAGTTAAAAGTAAATAAAAGTAAATGTTTCAAACATTATTGGAGGCAGCCGTGATACATAGTTCAGCAATGGAACTAAACCTGAACGCAAAGAAAACAAAATGGATCCAATAAAGTTCCAAACAGGAAGCATTAACAATTGACAATGAGGTTGTTAGGAGAGTACAGAATTTCAAATACCTTGGATGTTATTTGAACAAATCTGGTGTAAATGATCAAGAAATACGATGCAGAATAGAGCAGATGAGAGCAGAGTTTGTGAAAATGAGTAGGGTTCTAACCTCTCGTGACATCAATAACACTCGCCTAAGATTGCTTCAACATACTTTTATATGGAACGGAAGTATGAACGCTTACAAATGCTATGTGTAGGCGGTTACAGGTACTTGAAATGTGGACGTACAGAAGAATATTAAGAATGGCACGTAAAACTAATGTGGAGGTGTTGTCTCTAATGCAGAAACAGACAGTATAAATACTATGTATAAGAACATTGTTCCGAACTGCCGCAGATAAAATATAGTTGCAGTTATTGGTTGCCAACGTACTTGGAGTACATGTGACACTTCAAGAAGAAGCAGAAGAGAAGAAAATATAAATTGGGTGAAAATTACTTAATTTATTTTTATTGAAAGTCTAATTTACGGTGTGATGTAATTTTGTAATATTCCACACACGTGGCAAAATGTGCCACACTCGTGAATTTAATTTGGACATGTTAATTCTACTTTAGTTACGACACTCGTCTACTGCTCAATTCTCATACTCGTGTTTAAATCATCATCATAAAAGTCTAAATTGTTTATTGTATAAAAATATAACATTTATATACTCGCCAGTACATACATATAGAGTAAATTAAATACATAAAGTAAATAGTACATGTAATTAAAATGATTGAAATAAAATAACTAATAATTAAGCAATCACAGGTGACTACTAGTGAAATAATACATAGTACCTTAATCAATTATAAATCTTTAGTGTATAATATAGTATTAATTATTAGATTAATTTTTATAATATGCCATTAATTAAAAACAAATAATGTATCACATGCTACAAGTCACTCAGTTGTCTACTTCACATGCAGTACTTTTAAATCGTGTTAAAATTTATTGACTTACCATAATAGTGAAACTGCTGCGCCTTTCGGGAATAAATTAGAAATTTAGAATATAAAATACTGTTTTATACAGCCTTTTTTATTTATACAATATTTATATTATTTCAGATTTTTAATAAAAACAAATTTGAATAATACGTTGAGTAAGTAATAGATAACGATATAAAAGGACAGGAAAAACCCGATTTCGTACGAATATGATGCCCTCTCATTTGCTGTGGACTTTTTTAGAACTCCTTAACCAGTTGGGACTATTGTTTAGCTAAGATACAAATTAATATAACTCAACATGAGCAGAACTTTATTTTAATCTATTTCCTAGTATCAACGTTACATTTCTATTGTTCTTGGTTATAAAATGCAGGAAATGACTAATATCAATAAGATAAAAAAGGAAAAATATATAATCTGTGTGTATATGCATGTTTTACTCAACTCAATATTTGTGTTTATAGATTGTTTTCACAACCGCACTCTTCAGATAAGAGTTTTTTACCGACTATATTCTGTACTCAAAGTTTCTGATGTGGATACCATAGTTTATTTATTTTAATTTATGAACAATTTGATTTGACTTTATCTAATGGTTTGAATATTATTTCCATATTATTTGAATATAGGTTTGAATATTATTTCCATCAGCCATATTATTTTTTCCCATGACAGCTAGTCTAAAATCTAATGTAATAATAAATCTAGTTAGAAAATACCCATTTGAGGCACGCCCCCGCCGCGGCCCGTTAAAATTTTACATATCCCGGTAAATTTAGCTGCTGCAAGTCTACGAATACGCTCGAAAGATGTGATAGTTTTATCAAAACGTACGAGAATAGTCGATGACGATGTTATATACAACGATGATGAAAACAAACCTCATTTATTTTGTAACGTTAATCTACCCGCCAGTCCACTATTTTAAGTATAATAAGATCCTAATACAGTCCCCAATGCACGCTCTGTGCCTTCTTCTTTTTAAAAAAAATCTAGTTTGAAAATACCCATCTCAGGCGCGCCCCCGCAGCGGCCTGTTCAAATTTCGCGCGTCAGGCACAAAATTACAGCTATTACCTCGCACAAAAATATACCTAGTGATAAATCTAGTAACTTTTTTGCCCCAAATTTTGACAACCGGAAACGTCTTGTCCGCCATATCGGATTTTTATTTGACAGCTGTCAAACACAATACCTGTTCCAAAATACTGAAAAATAGCCCTTCACGAAACGGTTACCGTTTTAGACCGATTTTGGAACACCTCTGGGAAGGCAGGAGGGTGCCACAGCAGGAACGATCTACAACTACTTATGTACAGTACAGACTGATCCATTTGGCGCATTCAATGTATCATACTTGCTGATAATGTATTAGCGAAAAAAGTAAAGTCGCACCATTATAGATGCATATTTTCCAGCTCCGGAAAACTTTAGAGAAATAGAAAAACCAAGTCAATTAGGTAAAAAGATAATTTGATAAAGGGAGAGTACATTTAAATACGTACATATTTCAAAATTTTAAGTGTATTAGTTGAAACACCTAGATTTTCGAAACCCTCGATCATAGGACAGACATGATGAGCGCCACTGAATTCAGTATTTTAATTCCAGAATTCCAAAAATAAGTCAATAAATAGAACAGGACAAGATGCGTTCAATTTGTGAATCATCGACCACAAACTATGAACATCAGCGACCACAACACTCAAGCAACAGAAATTCATAGATAAACCCAGAGAAAAGCACAAAATTTAAAAAATATCATGCGAAAACATCCTGGTCTTGGGACAATAAAACAAAAACAATCATTGGAATGTAATCAACCAGGAACTGGAAGAAGTAAACAAAAAATACACACGCACTATCCAAAACTTATGCCATAATAACTTGCTAAGAATTTTATCAACCTGAAACCTAATTCCCAAATTAGCACCGTAACCCACGCGTAAAAAATAAACCTTGATTCTTTATTCTTATGGCTACTGCAGATCAAGGTATTAGTAGAATAAGAATGAAATATGAAAAAGAAGTATTCCATATAGAAACAAGTATTCTGCTTGTCCAGCTCAAATGAAAATGGAAAAATTGCACCTATATTTTATAAAAGAAATGTGTAAATTGTAGACCAAATTGCGTAAATTGCGTTGAAATGTGTAAATTGTAGACCAAATTGCGTAAATTGCGTTGAAATGTGTAAATTGTAGACCAATATTGGCAGTAATTTGCTCTTAAAAAAATATTTAAATGTGTATTACTAAGAACAAGTAAATCTTGAAACACGATACACAATAATATTGAATACGATAATACAGAACAGCAAAAATCAGTATAACGTTACTGAGCATCACAGTACATTTAGTGTCATGGAAGACTAGTGCATCACACACCATGGAGAACACTTGTGGAACGTGCTCTAAAAATATGAAAAGTGCGAATATGTCCTGCTCCTCTCAATTTAATAAAATCTTATTTGAATCTTATATAGGTGGATATATCAAAGCGAAATAAATTAAAATCATGTCAAGAAATTCTTCAAGAAATAATTTTTAGTCAAGAAGTCAAGAAAGAATTTTACCTGAGTAATCGACAATCCAGATTCTTTCAAATAATTTGGAATAATATCCAAAGCTGGAGGTAGTGGAGCAAACGGTTTAGTGCTACTAACAGACGGTAGCATTGGTGCAAATCCTTTCAACGGTGACGTAGTATGCACCTGAGCAACGGACATTTCCAATTCTTTCGCCGCAGCTGCGTTTTTCTGTTGCTTTTGCTTATCGGCTAGCTTTTCCTGTAGTGTTTTCGTTGGACTTGCATGCGGTGTGATTTGAGCCATAATATTTGCGTTTGTTGTCGGAAGAGGTAGAGACGGTTGAATTACAGGTGTTATTGATATATTTGGACGATCTTTCATCGTTACACAACTTGTAGCTTGTGAAATTGGCTTGTTTGAAGATGCGTGTGCTTTTGGAATGTCCTTAAAAAGATACAAACGAAAAAATATAAAAAAGAGCCTAGGTATTATAAATATTGTTAGAAAGTATTTGAAGTAAATCTGACAACAGGGTTTTAGAAATTTAATAAAAACAGAAGATTCGAGAAGAACAGCGGAAACATCTCCGGTGGTTCAACGGCAGTCAGAAAATGCTTTTACAGCAGTCAAGAAGCAAACATACAATATTCCATTCTTACACTCAATTCATTGTTTTATATTATATTTTATTAAGTTGTTCAGTCAAGAAGCAAAAACACAATATTCCATTCTTACACTCAATTCATTGTTTTATATTATATTTTATTAAGTTGTTTATTATTAAATAAACTCAAAAGGCAAATTCGTGATACTCATTACCAAACAACCTAAACATATATAGATATAGAAGATATAGATATAGCGGTTACATATAGAAGAGGCAAATAACATGTTTTATCATGCTATTGAAAACTTTATTCCTAAGAAAAAGGTTTTCAATATTATCTGCCCTACGTGGTACTCGTAGGGCAGTAGGGTAATTATAAGTAAAAAAATCGCTCACAAAAAGTTTAAATTTACCAATAATATAAATGATTATAGTTATTTCAAAGAATTAAGAAATATAAAACAAAAAATTGTCAGTGATAATAATTGCTATCTTTAAAATATTCAAAATGATTTGATTAAAATACCCAAACTGTTTGGAATTCAATTAAATAGAAAAGAGGTAAACTACCTTAAACTTGGACACAATCTTTCACAAATCCGATTTTCAAGTCACGAAAAAGAAACAATGTTATAAATTACAGTCCCATTTGTATTCAATCAACTATCCCCAAGATATTAGATCAGATAAAGATAAAGTTTATTTGCCATAAGATTCATACAATTCATGTACAGTAAAATGCATAAATAAAAAGCAAAACTATATATGAATGTGATAACATGTAGTCGAATGTGATAACAGATTTTGAAAATAACAGTATTAATAATTGAAAACTATGAATAATAATTGAAATCTATTCTAACAGTATACAGCTTATCCATATTTGAAAAATAACACAATCTTCTGTTAATTGCTCTTAATGATAGCAGAAAACATTGAAAAATGATTTTTATTTTAATTATAATCTATATAATGTTTAATTTGTATTGTTTATGTTTGAACTATGTGAGACGTTAAAAGGAAGTGCATAGTGTTATGTCTAGTCATGTGTAATATGTCGCATATACTTATAATAATCCTCTAAATTATAAGGTTCCAGATTTATTAAAGTTTTTCGGAAGATAACTTCATCAGTAATGTCTTGTAATTGTTTTGGTAGTGAGTTAAATAATATAAATAGGCGTAATCGTTAATAAATGGTTTGATTTGAACACATTTCTACACGATTCCCTAAATTTCATACCATACATTATTCTAATAACCCGCTTTTGTAGAATGAATACTTTTTGTACATTTGAACTTTGACCCCAGAAAATTATTCCAAATCGAATCAGAGACTCAAAGTTCGAATGATACACTTCTTTTATAGTTTTCGTATTTACGTATTTCGTTAATATTCTAATGGAGTACATTACATTACAGTACTCCGAAATTTAAGTATCTCTCTGATTCAAGATTGCTTGATTTTCTTGCATTAAATAGTAAGGTGTTTGTTTTGAAAATATTTAGCGTTAGTTTGTTGGCATTAAACCAATTTTTAATGTCATTGAAATAGATGGTCCCTTCGTTTTGCATTTGCTTGATGTCTGTAGCAACAAGTATCAGATTAGTATCATCCGCATACTTGATTATTTTATGGCAACTATTTTGTATAACAGTGGCCATGTCATTTACAAAAATTACAAAGAGCAGAGGGCCTAATATACTTCCCTGAGGTATCCCCATTTTTATTGGTAGCATATCAAAGTAAGTACTCCTCCGTGCGTAGATAAGTGCAGTGCTTTTTGTCGTTTAAATATGATTTTAATAGTTTTAAGGCCATTTGATTGATACCATGGTATGCAAGTTTTTTCATTAATAAGTTGTGATCAACGCAATCAAATTCTTTTGTTAAATCCAGAAACCGTCCACATGGGATGTTTTTGTTTTCAAGTGCCTGTGATATTATTTCAACTAATTCATAAAGCGCAGTAGATATATTTCTTTGTTTAATGAATCCATGTTGCGATATTTTGAAAAGTTTATTTTTATTGAAATATTCCACAATTTTGTGAGATATTAGGTTTTCAAATATTTTGCTAAATGCTGGCAATATGCTAATAGGGCGATAATTTTTCGGCGTCCCCTTTTTTATATATCAGTCTAACTTAAGTTATCAGGAAAGATTGCATACTTCAGTGAGGCATTTATAATATAACAAATAGGTTTATTGATTGATTGTACACATGTTTTTATTATTGTTATTGAAATTTCATCCAGACTCGTGCTTGTTGTTGTTTTCAATTCATTAACAATTTTTACTATTTCGATCTCATCATTAGTAAAAAACTCGCAGCTACATTTCAAGATATCATCGTGAGGACATAGCATGGTATTTTTCTCTGGAAGAAGTACAATAACAAATTTGTACCAATACGCTACTTTTATTGCTGAAACTTTAGAAGGTCATATTATAAACTCAGCATATTATAGACTTACCGATTTTAGTAAAGCTTTTGTTAATATACAAAAACGATAGAGTTAATAACAAAAACTCACAAGATTAAACCGACTTGGTATAAAAAATTTGGTTCATAATATGATATCTTCTTAAATTTCTGCTAGGAGACAACACTAAAACTACAAATTAGCTTTCTCGTTTCTTCCCATTTCCTTCTGGAGTCCCACAAGGATTACATCTGGAACCTATTTGGGTGTTATTTCTGTTATTCATATGATACTGGAAATGATATGAAATGATTTTAAATCAAAGCGACATTAATGGTGTAAAAGTAAAGACCTTTATTAGCAACATCACAGACCAATCTTGAATGTGTATAATTAATTATATCTATACGACCTGATTTTACTGTCAGCTTATACAAACTATTCTGTATAAAAATTAATTACTTTTATGTTGTATTGTATTACTATAACACTACTATATTACTATATTATTTTGTATTATATTGTTCATACATATGCACAAACATTGTAAAGGCATAAACAAGTCCGTAAATAAATATCTAACAAAAAAAATTAAATAAGCACAATTTGCAGAATTCACTTTAAGTCAGTTTCGCAAGCTATATTCTGCGAGAACTTAATTGGTTTCCAAAAACTTTTGCAATTAGATTGTTAAGACTACCCGCATGTAACGTATAATTATATACCTATCAAATCGGTCAGACGGGTTTTCGTGAACACGGGGGGAAGAGCGCGCGTGGATATGTATGGGAGTCCCCTCTTTAATAGTGGAAAGGACAGGCGGGCGTACGAGTCAAAAACACGCAGCGTTTTTGAGTGAGTGCAGTTTAGAAATAGCAATCAAATAAGCAGCGTGTCGTGTGCGGTCGAATCGATGCGTTTATTAATATAGTACGTAATGTTTA
>WYDF02266370.1:0-18594 GCA_009867245.2 Adranes taylori
GGTAAAGCAAATTTCTGTGACACTGCTTGCCTATAGAGCCTTCAGCTTTACACTGCCTTCACATTCTGCGCGAGATCGCGCTTATTGTATACATAATATTGTTGTGTGTTTAATAAATTTATAAACACCGATTATTTGTGTTCCTATTTCGTCGACATATTCGTACATTGTCGCACTCCGAACATCAGTGATAGAAATTTCTGGACGTTGCGTTTGAGGTGATGTAAATAGAGCATAATGCACGTGCAATAAATTTGTAGACACTAGCCGAGTGTTCGGTTTCAATATTACTAAATTGTAAGCTAAGCATATTTCGTTATTATTAAAATGTTAAAAACATTTTGACTCCCGTGAAATAGATATAGCCTTAGAACTATCGTGCACGATTATTTTTTTAAGCGCGAAATCATTGGTAAATATAAATTTAAAAAGGAAGAATAATATAAATAATTATTTAAATAAAAATGTTATTATCGATAAATAAATTTTAATAAGAATAATATAGTTATAAATTAAATGTATTCACAAAAATATTAATATAGTTGGAGTAACCACAAAATAAATTCAGCAATAATAATAATAATTAACATTTATTGGCATACAATCCTATAACTCGTATAATAACAATAAAATATATGATATAAATTATAAATAAAGCATTCTTCTTAAATATATCACACTAAAATTACAAAATGAACATTAAACAGAAAGAAAAAAAAACCACAACAAAACCAATAAAAAACATTCTTCCCCCACTTTTTTCTTTTTCTTCCCCCTACGTCTCACTTATCTTTTCTATTTCAACCCATATTTTTTTTCCTTGATCCCTAACCCTTTTCCCTCAATCCCCTTTCTTCACCTTTCCATTCAATTCCACTTTCCCTTTAACTCCCATTACCTAATCCCCCAGGGATGAAATGACCTGATATGCTGCTTCTTTTACTTCCTTTATATTCAGCAATATTTAAATGCAATAAAATTACCGAAATATAAACATCATTAAACTGTTTTATTGGGGATGGGTGCTAATTAAGTCATAATCGTTAATTAGTGATATAAATATTAATCACGACCTGTATGTCAAAATTCCTGCATATTCGAAGTGTGAAATTAGATTAGGTATATAATCGTACGATCCGCACATTAATTATAAAAGGGTACGAGGCCTATCTGGAGGAATAACACAGCATAGGAATTTGTGCGAGGGTGGTTGGTTGTTATAGAAAACGGAGCACTAAATACGAAGCGGTCACCTACGCGCAAAACAGTAGCGTCTATTCAGAGCCGGTATATACAAACGACAGCATAATACGTTCAACAAAATTATGTTTCAAAATATTTAAAATTGATTTAACATTAGAGACATTAACGTATCGTAAAGTTATAACATTAAGTGAATGTACTATAAGATTATCTTCTTTGTGCCATGATAATTAATGTATATGTCACTCTAAGGGTTAACAATTAAAAAATTTTAAACAGTTTAAACTTAAAAGTTCTAAAGAAAAAATAACTGTTTCTAAAAGTTTTTCTTATGACATAGATAGAGAAGAACACAAGGAAAAAAGAACCGTTTTTTTTTGGGTACAAATAAAAATGTTTATGAATTCTTAACATAAAATCACCAAATTGAAATAAATACAATAATATAAAATCAAAATATTTTTACTCTTCTTTTCTTTTTCATTTTGGCATCCAAATATGTCATTTCCTCAAGTTTGGCATTTTTGTATTCATTTTTCTTTTCCTTTCCTTCGAAGTTTAAAACGTCGAAGTCATCATTTTCTGCTTCGTTTTATTTATCACAATCCACTCATGCTACTCATGCATTCTCATGCATTCATACTATTCTCCTACAAACCACCTTATTTCCTTTAATACATTTGCCTTATTCCTCATCCATAGAAAACATTCCTTTTTCTTTGCTTCCTCCCTCAATACTATTTCCTAATTTTCTTCATTTAAGTAGTCCACAAATATTTGTCATAAATTCAGCTCCATATCCATCTCTAGTAAAGCGCTTTTTTCTAATTCAAAATTTTTGCTTTACTACATAACTTAAATCTCCTATTAGTTTTCTTGATTTTGCATCATTTCGTATTTTACTGCAACCAGAAGGAAATCTTGTTCTAAATAATTTTTTCCTTCCCTTCTCATTTCAGACCATTTTTTTTCTCCCTCCATTATATGTAAATTACTTATATCAGTCTTTATATTCCCTCGCATTTTCTTCAAATAGAAGAAAATATGAAAGATGTCGAAGGTGATGATACTTCAATTATCATCATATGCCCTTCATTCCTTACTAGTTTGATAACTCCATTCATCCAACATCTAAATCTATTGGTATTACAAATTCGCTTGATTTAGACCAGCATTCCCAGGTTTAGACCTTTTTCATCTACAATCCAAACTGAAAGAAAAAATATCTATCGCGACCCCAGATAAAATTCATAAAATAAAATCACAAACATTTTATTTTATCTAAATAATACTAAACACACTAATCCGGCACGGGTAGCACCATTAAATCGTATTAATGTGAACATTGGCTTTGGATAAGCTTTTGGAGATCATCAAATATTGCCGTTATATGACTATCCTATAAACGACAACAAAATGATCATTGGGGACATGAGCGCTAAAATTGGGAAAGAGATATCTTACCAAAAATACATTGGAAAAATAGACTTCATGATAGCACTAACGACAATGGACTCAGACTAATTAATCTAGTAGTATTCAAAAATATGCTAGTGGAAAGCACCCACTTCTCACTAGAAAGATTCATTAAATCACTTGGAACTCCCAAGATGGGGTCACAAAGAGCCAAATTGATCACATCTTAATAGATATAAGACATTTTTATGACCTAATGAATGTGAGCAGCTGTTGAGGAGCATACATCGGTTTGGACCATTATATGGTAGGAATGAAAATGCGTTCGAGAATATCGAATGTCAAGAAGGGGAAAAGTTCTATAGAACCGAAATACAACACTCACCTGCTTATCGACGACGAAATAGAAATACGTTATCAATCACACCTGTGTGAGACACTACAGCAAAAATTTAACATGGATCAATCAATCCTTGAATTGTGGACAAATTGCAAATGACTGAAGGCACTGAAGGCTTCAGCAAAAGCAGTCCTAAGTACTGCTAAAATGTAGGAAGTAGAATGCTAAAAGCCAAGGAAAACAAGACATATCAGACCATACAACAGACCAGAATAAGAGTAAAAATCGAAAAAAACAAAAATAAGAATTGAGGTAGGAAAGAGAAACAACTACATACAATTAAGTAACGGGAGAGCGAAAATAGACTATTAGAACAACTAGATAATAACTTAAAACTGAATGATACTGGGAAATTCTATCGAGAAGCTATCAACATAAAAAGGGATTCAAAACAAGGATAAACATGTGTAAAGACAAAGTTAGCACTATAATATCTAATAACGAAGTCATTTTCGGCAAGTCGGTAATCATTTCCAGCAGTTGGTAGAAAATCCACAAAGCACAGAAAAAACAGATTTGATACCTGCCAATATAGGACTTGTAGAACCATCAGCAACTCGGAAAATAAGGCCAGCCATAAAAAGACTAAGAACAATTAGTTTTCAGGCAGCAATGGTCTTGAGGTCGAACTATTCAAACATGGTGGAGAGGTACAATTCCAAACAATCCATGAAATTATTAGCAGAGTCTGATCAGAAGAGGAGGTACCGAATGAATGGTGTTTGGGATTGATATGCCTAATACGCAAGGAAGGAAGCCAGTTGGAGTTGAAAACTATAGAGGAATAACCCTACTTAATACTTGTTACAAAATCCTATCCAATGTCCTGAATGAGAGGTTAAAACCATGTACATAAAAATGCCTTGGCGAATATCAAGCAGGTTTTAGACCTAGAGGCTCCACCATGGATGAAATCTTTGTTTTACAAAAAATCCTTAGGAATATAGCATCGAATAGAGCAATCGATATGAATAATTTGTTTGTTGACTTTAAATCAGCATATGATAGAACACTGAAACCTCAACTACATGAGGTAATGAACCAGCTGGTAAAGATGACTATGACTAACGTCGTCGCACCTGCGAAAATTCAGAGCGATATATCGCAACTTTTGCCTCATATAGAGCAATATGACAATGAGACACGCTGGCGTGTCAACTTTTCATTATCGCATTGGAAAAAGTTGTTCGTGACTCTGGCCTGGAATGCAGAGGCACCATCTTCAATAAGTCTACGCAGATGTTGGCATAAACAGATGATGTTGATATATTAGCAAGAACTATCAGAGGATCTACCGAAGCCTTCTCAGACTTCATAACTGCTGCTGAAATGATTGCGCTCAAACAACTAAGACAGCAATATACAAAACATTAAGGATCCCCTTGTTAGCATATGGATCGGAGGTCCAGACCATTAGCAAAACAGTTGAAAATACCATATTAAGCTTTAAAAGGATAGTACTACGAAAAATTTTCGGGGGTAGATGTGAGAATGGAGTATGGAGACGGATATATAACTTCGAACTGCTAAAACTATATAGAGAAAAGGCAAATGGTGAACACATAATAAGCGTTATAAAACTACACAGGTTACGATGGGCAGGACATGTATCCCGAGCACATGAAAATAACCTTATAAAGCTCTCGAGGCCCAAGCCATCGGCAGCGGAAGTAGAGTCACACCCAGGCTTAGATAGGTAGATGATGTATAGCAAGATGCAAGAAGTATTGTGACCCGTAATTGGAAATCAGAGTGCCAGAATCCTACATAATGGCGTAAAAAGCGTGAGACGGTCAAGACCCTTGTAGAGCTATAGCACCAACATGATAATGAAAAATTTCAATTACCTCATTTAAAAGATTGCTCAATTCGGGCGACATTTTTGTTTTGGCAAGATTTTGCCTATCTAGGAAGCAGCGAAATATTTTAGCATGCGGGTTAACTTCTTTACATATGCACAAAATCCTTTTAGGGACCCTCGTTTTGCACGTATACCATCGGTGCATACACTGAAGCATTACTTCCAATTAAATCTTGTCATTGAGAGAAGAATCAGCCATACGAAAAATATGTTCCCTGTCATTTTGGCTGTCATTAGTCTACAAAATAAGATGTGTTCTTGCATGCTCCTTACGATTGTAACATGTCTCTGTTGAGAGCATTTTAAAATAATAGGACAGGTGCAGACTTTTACACTAGTTAGGAAATATTGAGAAATGTTACAGACTTATATTATGAATGTTGAGAAGTACTAGAGATAATGTGTTGGGTACTTATTTGTTGTTATTTGCCTTTAAGAAATATATTTCATCTTAGCTCATTGTAGTTCCTAGTGTGAAGTAATAATAAAAAATTATCAGTAATAGAGTCAAGACTACGATGCGATCAAAGCCCTTGTAATACCTAGAATTAGGAATATTACGAACCTGACGTGTAATAACAAATCGTATTCTTATGTTTCTTTACCTTGTTGACCAAACTTACGAGTCAGGATCTGATGATGATATTTGCCGTGCAGACCATTCCCTAATCATGCTATATATTTTAATCTACTATGCTTGGTTGATTTCAAGCTATCTTTAGTGTCCGATATGGCAATTTTGTGTATTTTTGGGTAGAACCAAGTCGCCGTTGTCAATGAATACGATATAGCAGAGACATATACTACTCGTACATTAATCAGGTGCCTGATTCTGTAATTAATTACACAGGCCGGCATTTTTTATGTAGAATCATGTTTTTCAAGTTTTGATAATGGATTCCTATATATTTTGGTGCGCTGAATCCAAAGATGACTTTAGTTTCGTTCGATCGCCTCAGATTTTTTTCAAATTGCAATTTGTCAAAATGTGTTATAGATCGAGAAAAAAACACAAATATAAGACGTAGTGACAGATTTAAATACATAAGAAACGCTATCATCTGTCGGTTTATGATAATAACGAATCGCTGGCGTCATAAACCGGCAGATGGTAGCACTTTCGTCATTAAACGTGTTGTACATCTCAGCTGGCTGTCAGTGTTGACGCAACCATTGGTACGTACCCTCCGCAATCACAAGTGTTTGTGTCGGCGGATTCGTAGCAAACATGTAGTGTTCGAAATTGCGTGAGATTCCTCTTGTAACATTTATTGTGAGTTAATGACGTCAAGACAAAAAGCTCGTGCGGTAAGTGTAACTCGCGCATTTCGATGTAACGGCAGGAGATCAAGCAAAACTTGGATACCCCACTATGCTTGCTATACGTGCATTGAAGGACTGAGATGGTAATCAAATGGTAAACAACTTTGTTTCAGATTTGGAGATCTGATGGTCTGGCGAGAGTCACAAAATCATAGTGATTTTTGTTATTTGTGTTCAACCGGTGTTCATGGTTTCAATGTAAAGAATAAAAATCATCGTCTATTCAAATCGGCCATCAATTTTACCTCCTGTCCCTCATGGTCCAAATGTACAAGTGCCAATCCAATCTGAACAATTACCTGAAGTAGATGGTTCAGAAATTGAATCAAGTAGAGAAACCGAACATAACGAAGTAGAGTGAGAACCTGGCAATTCTAATCGACAAACATTTACACAAACTGAACTGAACGACTTGATTCGCGACTTACATCTGACCAAAAAGCCTTCAGAATTGCTCGTTTCACGACTTAAAGATAGGAATATGCTCGCAGCTGGCGTTTCGTTTTCCTACTTCAGGTACAGAGAAAAATATTTTATTCCATACTTTTCGCAAGAAGGAGGCTTAGCATTCTGCAATGATGTGTGTGATCATCAATACAGTCATTGAACTAAGACATCATTTAAGACATTTAGCATTCCGTACGATAGCACTGATTAGAGACTATTCATCGATTCGTCGGAACGAAGCTTTTAAGTTGTCCTGCTTCACAACAGGAACAGACATGCGTCTATACCTATAAGGCATTCTATACACTTACAAGAATGGTATGACAATTTACAATTTGTTCTGCAGAAATTTAATTACGACGATCATAAGTAGATCAAGTGTGGTGATCTCAAAGAAATATCGATGATCATTGGTCAGCAAGGCGGGTACACAAAGTTTCCTTGTTTTTTATGTAAGTGGGATAGCAGAGACAAGGAAAATCATTGGAAACAGAAAGGTTGGCCACAATGAGCGTCATTGGAACTTGGAGTAAATAATATGCTTAAAAAACTGTCATCCAGTCGACCAAAGCTCTCCTTCCACTACTATAAATTAAATTAGGCTTGACGAAGTAATTTGTGCAAGCCTTTTCAAAAGATGGTAAATGTTTCCAGTAAAATTGTAACATATTTTCAGCCTTCTCAACCGCAAAACTAAATAAGAGTGTCTATACGGGTCCGGACATTAGAAAACTTTGCAAAGAATGATATTTTGAAAAGGAAATGAAAGTTGCTGAAAATGAAGTCTGGGTGGCCTTTAAAGATGTAGTAACCAAGTTTCTGGGCAACAAGGAGGATCCTAATTTCAGGTTTATCGTTGAAGCTATGCTGCGTAGTACCAATATTTATGCATTTCCTACATTCACATTTGGACTACATTCCTGAGAATCTGGGTGCTGTTAGTGAAGAGGTGAGTGAGAGATTCCATCATGACATCAAAGAAATGGAAACGCGTTACGAAGGAAGTTGAAATACTACAATTATGGCGGACTATTGCTGGATGTTGCACCGGGATGTTCCAGAAGAGCACATGCACGGAAAAGTCTGAAACAGTGCATGGCTAATTGTTCAAATTGCAAATTGTACTATATTTGGTAAATTGCAATTTGCAAAAATTCTGACGTGATGGAAAGAAACTAATGTTATTTTCGGGTTCAGCGCACAAAGGTACATTGGAATCAATCATCGAAAGTTAAAAATCAGAACCATCGCAGGCTAGTGTTATTGTTGGAGCGAGTGTTATTGCACAAGTCCCTTATGACCTGGCTGTCTTTAGAGTTGGAAATACTGGATTAAAATTAAGTGTAGTAATGTTTCCTCATGTTTGACGATTTCTTTAACAGCGATTGTTATATCCACTCTCATCATTGTTTATTTATTTGTCGATTTCTAGCAAATATAAAATCTATAAGTTTATAATTGTTACGAGGAAAGAGGCGTTGCATTCCGAATTTATACCTTTGCTAAAAGTTATAATGGTGTTAAGTATCTGTTAAACTGCTTGGCCGTTTGATGTGATTACCAGAATCTAGTTCAGCGATTGTATGGTTGATTAATTTTTTAAGCATATGAACAATATTTTTTTTTGGACTTGGTTTTTCTCCGCGTCCAATTTGGTCGTTTGTAAAGCTCAAATACGGGCTAGGCTGTGCGTCTCTCTAGGATAGAGCTGAGGCTGCAGAAACGTTGTGGCGGTTCTTGAGATATCACGGCCGTGAGTTGAATGTCTAGTGTATTTCCTGGAATCAGCAAGTGGAGCAGACCAGCGACGGGTTTCAAGTATTTTTTTACGTATCTTTACATCCTTTAGAGCTTGTCATATTGATTAGTCGTTTTGCTTATCATCAGTTAGTCAGCGCTTCACGGAAAAAATTTAAATGAACTTTATGTCCTCGCTTGAACATTTATTTTTAGTCCGTTTTATGCTATAGAAGGGGGGAAGCCAGTATTTAAAATTCAGGGGAAGAAATAATCTTGAATTTGATAGGAAATTGATATTTCAATTATTAAGATATTTGATTTTAATATTACATAAATTTCATTTGTTATTTATTGAGGGATCAGCTGTGTCTTGTAATTCCTATACACAGGTTATAAACAGTCAGGCTTAGTTAGTCAATGGCAACAAAAATTTTTCGTTCACCTGAAAGGCAAATTTTGGTATAAACCAGCATAATTTTGTTAAAAAGACCATCAACTGGTTCAGCTTGACTCTGCCATAATTTTTGCAATATATTAAATAGGTTATCCGATTTTTATCCGAACATTTAAGTACAGTGATAATAATTGCCGAAGATCCAATCAAGTCAGGGCAATTCAAGATCTGAGGACGTAAGGGCTCGTTATCGTGTGAAGAATTCGCCGGCTCATTACATGACTGGGTATTTTACGTAAACGTAAGCTGTGCGCCTTTGTTTATATCAGTTGATTCGCCAAGCTGAATAATAAATATACCACTATCCTTTAAGAATGTGATTAGTTGTTGCTTAAAATCTTTGGACATTGTTTTAGATTATATCAGTATCAGAGTAAAATACAAATTATTAAAATCTGATGGACTACAATTTTCTATATAACATAATTACGTGAAACTCATTTTTCTATATATTTATGATCTTTCAAGGTGGGCTGATTTATCGAATCCGGCCCGTTTTAATTATTGTGCTAAGTACGTATACATAGTGAATAGGATAGCATTACAAAACAACAGATTTTCGAAGCAGGATTTGTTTTTCAGAGCTTTCATAACCTGGATTTTATTATTTTTGATTTTAAATCGCATCTTGATTTTGGACTAACAATTTTTATTTGTCTCTAATTATAATGGAAGAAAATTACGATGTCTTCGGTTCGATTTAGCAAAATATTCAAGATAAAAGTTTTCGAGCTAATGTATAAAAGGATTGTTATTGACACAGATATTGACTTTTCGACGTAGAAGTGATTTCGTCGCCAGGTGCAGTCGGCGATAGTGGCGTCATTCTACCGGGCTTCTTTCTAGCTTGGTGGTGGATTCGTTGGGGTGCATGGAGTTAGCAGATCTACGAGGTAGCCAGTAGTGCGTGAACAGCTCAACTTAACGGGACGAACTGAAGTGCGACTCGTCGTTGTTGGCCTGGAATGCTCGGCGGTTGGCCTTCTTCTTCTTTATGCGTCGACCACCTCACTTTCTCATCCATGATGTAGGTGTTTGCAAGGAATGATTAAGAAAAGTTTAAGATTTCAGTGAACAGAAATGGATGTGGAGATAGAAATATGATATATCGGAATATTCGGCTGAAAAAAGCTGGTGGAATTTGGCTATATATTTTTCTTCGTTGTTGACAGAAAAATTGATGGTTAACCGTAGTAATTGACACTGACGGCAGCAAGTCGGCAGGACTTAGTTCAAATTACTGCCAAAATTTTAGAAAAGGCAGAATATTCCTCGATTAAGCGATGACTTTTTGTCCGCTGCCAATTTTAAGGAATAATTCCGCTTAGTATCTCAGCCACGACATTACTTTTCTGCTACGACATTAGTATCCCTGCCCAATCAGCTTTAACGTGCAAACGAGCGACGAGCTTCGCTTCCGCTTCCACGACTAGCCAACCACGTGATATTGGCGGTAAGGTTTTACGTGGAAAGCATTCAAGACGGTGTATGTTCTATATAGATAATATAAAAAAGTCCTCACACGAAGGTAACACCCCGAAGATCATTAAACCCATCAAAGTTGTTTGTCGAAATACGCTGTTATCGAACTCTCGTGCATACGAGGTTACGAGAAGCCAACAAACCCAATAAAAGGGAGGTCGAAAATGAACGCGGGTTCAACGTCCTTACAAAGAGATTGTTTATTCGAATTGAAATCGCCGGATATCTATGTTGAAACAATCAGGCACCAAAAGCGCGTGTCCAAACAGAGCACAAAACATATTCCTCTCTCTTGTTTTGTACCTATTTTTTGTTCAGCTTCTACATTCGTTGGACATGCACAAAAAATGTAAGGGGTTTTTATCTTCGTATTTAGTTCTCAATGCAATCACAGAAAAAGCATGAAAGACATCTGCTTAGGACAAAACCATAGCGAAAGGAGGATTAGTACGAAATATGATGATATTGCTTTCCATCTCACTTACTCCGCTGCTTCTCTCTAACACATTAAAATAAGAAACGTTGTTAATTTTGTGCGTTTGCTTCATACCAGCACGCCTCCCTGCGTGCCCGAAGGAAGGGAGGTAACTCTCCGGTCTCCTTGGTTTGGATGATGATCTTGGTTGTTATTTCTAAAGGAATTCTCATCTACGTGTATAAAAAACTTGTGGATAAACAACGCCCATTTTTCCGTTGCTTGAATCGAAAACGCAAAGCGAAAGTCTGTAATAAAACATAGAGTAGATGCGCGAAAAGTAGATGCTTTAAAAGAGTACGAACATATTCTGCACTTGATGTGACCTCGCAAAAGCCAAGCACAAGCAACAACGTACACGGCGAAAGAAAGACGTCGAACGCGCGCTGTATTGTCCATCCTATTTTGTCTTCTGGTTCTCTCTCTAACACACGCGAAGACACACTTCACGTTGACGATAGCAATCGGCAGTGTTCTTTTCCTCCCGCTGCGAGCGGCTCTGGACTCTCTGCTCCTCCTCTTTTTCGTGCACCACGAAAACGAACGTTGTTTGCTTGATGACCTCGGTCGGCAGCTATCTCTACGCAGATTTCGCTAACTCCATCTATTAAATACTTGTGTCCATATATCGTAGACAATTCCATTGCCCGAATTATTTTAATAAAATGTGATAAAATAAAATGAATACATCATTTATTTGTTTGGTCGTTTTTGAATTAATTAGGTGATGATTATTTGTTTAAATTATTGTTTTAATCATTTATCGATTCGGCGAGGTAATGTCCAATAGCCGATAACAACATATTTGCAATTCCGGCACGATTTGTATTATTTGATAGAGGAATCCGTTCTACTTTTTTAAGAATTGCACCTCCGCATGTGATTCGCACCATATGAATAGCAACTCGTTTAATAAGAGTTTCCGCATTGGTGAAATGGCTTCTTCTGCTTTGAAATTCGCCAACCGACATGACAAGAAGCCAATGAAGCTTATTAAGCAGAATGTACAATATTATTATCTGGAATATCCAAACGCTGTCTTTTCATCTGTTCTTCTCTTTTTTTTTCAAAAAAGTGCAATATTGACCATTAAACATTAGTGTGTTTTATGTTTCGTTGCAAAATATCGTGTAAATGAATTTGGTTTCAATGATTCATTACTTTATAATTCACAAGATAGTAAACATTGTGGCTTGTCTACTCCGCGATCATTAATGCAGGTAAAACCAAGCTATAAAATGCTTCTATGTATTCACGTTTTGCCATTATTGGTAGATTCAATTTGGAGAAATTTATTATAGGTAGACAATAATTGCCAGAATTTTGTATTAAATATAATAATTTTACGAGAATATAAATGAAGGCAAGAAAACGCTCTTGTAGAGAGTATTTCGTGACCCACTAAATGTACAACTCAACCCAATTTTGGGTTGTGACCCATATGTAGGTTTAGATTCTTCTAGAAATAATAATTTTTCTCTTGATTCTTAGCATCCATACTTGCTGCAAGCATCAATACACTTCTAACATACCTTTTTAAAATCAACATATTCACCACCTCCCAGAGAAACTTTCGACCCTATCTTTGCAATTATTCTTCCGGCATCCAGGGGGTGGCCTGAAGCTTCTCAGACGAAAACTCACTTTACATTTTAGACCCGTTACTAAGAAAAACAAAATGCTAAACAAAAATATATGTTTACTTCAACTTCACGAACGCCATTGATTTTTTACCCGGAAATGCACTAGTATGCGACAAATATATATCTAGGGGTATTTTCCGCGTATCGTGACGCTCGCATTTGCAAAGATAATCTAAATTAAATAATACTAGTTAAGTATACTAGCTTACACTCTGGCTGGTTAAGGCCACAGTTGTCAGTAGAAATGTGTGCGAGTATTTCTATCCTCTAGCTGTGTTTATTATCGTTTTAGTATTAATGTAATTTGAGGTTAGACACGTTTGCGGTCGTCGCTCTTCTACTAAATAAGAATATAATTGAAATTAAATATGAAATCGTGCTTGAATTTAGCTGTTCTCGTTTGAAACAAAAGGTGGTTTTGAATAAATTGTTTGTAATTGTATGTAGACATTTTACATTTTAATTGTTTGCAGATATAACTATTAAATTGTCATAATCATTAGAAGAAACGTAGAATTTGCTGAATTAGTACTAAGTGCATACATAATGTGTAAACATCTTTGGTAATTACAATTGTTATTAAATTTTCTTTCATAGGGTATATTTCTCAAATAAACAATAATTTTGTTTTCATATAGGGCTTTATGTTAGCATCTGATTGTATCGAAAGGTTGATTTTTGTTGTTTTCGAAAGGTTGATTTGCAATCAGGAACCAATTTTTTATAGGAAGTGTTACCCTTCAAGACGGGAAATTAATTAACATTTTAACTATAACTTGATGGGAGAAAACTGAATGAAATACCCAATTTGAATCTACTTTTGAAAAAGCATTCATAAAACTTTTAAACATGGTAATAAAATACAAAATGTTTATTACGAATGCACATACATATCAGTCAAAATATAAGATACAATTACTACATAAAGAATACAAAAATACACTATAAATGCACATAATAGTAATAAATGCTATATACGATCTGCCAGAACAGTATCCAGAGTTTCTCATTTAAAAAGGCCATTTGAAATAGACTCTAACTTTCTTCTGCAATAAGATGACTACAGTTATGTGCAAAACTTTCTTCCGATTTTTACAACAAATGAAAATATTTATCAAAGGATGTTATCGGATAATTAATTCTATATAAATTAGTTTAATAATTTAATTCTAATATAATATAAAAATAGTAAAATAAATTAATTCGTCGAAACAGAAAAACATGGAAGATGAACAGGATTTGGAGAAAATGGAGGGCAGTGAACTGAGGGAAATAAGTGTGAAAGAGATAATGAGAGAGATGGAATAGATAAAAAAAGGGAGGAACAGCTGGACCAAATAGAATGCTTGTAGATGTAATGGGAATGTTTCAATGAGAATGGTATAAGTGCGATGGTAGGGGGATAAGCAACATATGGAAAGGAGAGTTGAAAGTATCTGAGGAATGGAAAAAAGATAGGTCTTACATACTGGTAGGGAATTCTACCAGTATGTAAGAGGGGAAATAGAATGGGTGCTGATAGTTATAGAGGTATTTCGATTATGGATGGATTATACAGAATGTATGCGAGGATCATGAATAAGAGATTGGAAGAAGAAATAAATTAAATGGGTAAACCATCAGATATGCAGAACGAGTTTGGCAGAGGGAAGAGGGCAGGCGATAATATTATTACACTGAAATTTGTGATAAACAAAACGATTGCAGAAAGAAATAAGATGTATTTGTAATTTATAGATCTAAAAGCAGCATTTGATAGAATTGTGAGTGAAAAATTGTGGGAGAGAATGGAAAAGGTAGGGATTTCGAATGCGATGGTAATAATGATAAAGGGATTGTATGAGTTAGGACGTGATTGAGTGAGAATGTATCGGAAGGATACGAAAGAGAAGAGAAATAAGGCAGGCATGTCCTCTACGGGCCAGTTTGCTTAATATATACTTGTCAGATTTAGAAGAGAACTTGAACAAGGGGTAAGCAGGTTGGATGATGGTTGGAAGGAGAAAAGTACGGTCTCTATCATATGCTGCTGATATTGTGCCTATGGCGAATATAAGGGAACAAATGAATAAAATGATAGAGATGGTGAAGAGGTATTTAGATAGAAGGGGTTTAGAAATGAAAGTGGAGAAAAGAAAGTATTGGTATTTAAGAAGGAAGGGAGAGAAAGTAAAGGATGAATGTTGTGTAGTGAGGCAAGAATAGAGAAAGTTAAAATTATAGGCATTTAGGGCACAAAATGGGTAGTATAAAGTATTCGGCAAAATGATAACTAAGAAGGCAAGGGAAGCAATATAAAGAATGAGGTTGGTATGGGAAATAAATTTCGGGGAATCAGTAAGAATGAGAAATAGGATAATGGAATTATGTGTGAATAATATTATGACGTATTGGGAGATATTGGGAGACGTATTGGGTAAAAAAGGGAGATATAGAAAGCGTGCATGTTGGATGTTTGAAAAGGATGCTGAGATTAGATAGAAATAAGCCGAGTGGCATAGTACTTTAGAAACGAGGAAGAAATAAGTGCTGCATAAATCGTGTGCTGCATAAGTGCTGCATAAAAGGATGGTAATTTTTGAGAGAAAGGTATTAAACGATGAAGGGGGTAGGTTAGTGAAGGAAGTATACATTGAAATAATGATGAGGCTAGTAGGAAAAGAGTGATAGAGGAGTGAATGAATGGATTTAGTGTATCATAAATGTAAATAGAAAGATTGGCTGGTCTTCAGATCGTATGAAAAGAAGGTGAAGGTGGTAGATGTGGTAACAGAAAGGATAATAGATATGTAAATGCAGAAGAGGGATGGAAGATTAGGTAATAGTAGGTATTACAGTAAGTATATATGGATAAGGGAAGAGGAGAGTATGGCTGAGTATTTCAGATCGGGTTTATATATGGGAGAGAACAAAATTATTGCAAATCTTAGATGTGGTATCGAGGAAGGTGGAAACAAATACTGGATACATGAGCAAGAGAGAATGTGTAGGATATGCGGCAAGGAAGAGCAAAAAGTGGAGTAATTGGATAAAAAATATGAGGGGGGTAGAGTGGAATGACAAAGAAAAAGAGTTAGGGAACACTGGTGGGTAGGTTTGGAAATGAAGGGAAAGGACGGATTAGAAATAATTAAAAGGGAAATAAATAAGAGAGGCAAGAGGGAAAGAATGAGAGGGAGAAAGAGAAATGAAAGTAATTTAGAGTTAATATTAAATATTTAAACTTACATCTTTATATCAGATTGTAGTCGAAGACATTTGGAGGTATGCCGCACTAAACTGACTGAACTATCCTTTTTAAAATCTCAATTCAACTGTTGTTATCTTCTAATGGTAACTCTATTGTATATATTCTAAACATACGATGCACAAGGATTGTATTACCGCCAACCATCCTATATACTAATATCCAGTCCACACAATCTAATATCGAAGAGACGCAATTTTGAATTTGGGATCTTCGTTAGTATACCGAGCATTATCGCGCATCCGGAAGTCTCAATTTGCAATTACAATGATCAGATTTACCTTTTGCACAGCGAGCGATTATCGCAGTCTTAAGAATGGTTTGCTCAAAATAACGCAATATTCTTCATCGAATATCTGCAACCAAAATCAAGGCCTATGCGTATTACACGGATACCCCCTCATTCTGCTGCCTCTTTCGATTTTTCATTTTTCTTTTCTTTTTCTTGTATTTGCACTAAAACAACCATTTCTTCCAACTCCATTGCATTAGTTTTTGCATTAGAAGTTTATGCATGAGGATTGTGTGTTTCCCAAAATATATAAAAGCTGCATAGTGGTTACATAAAGAAATTAATAACAGAACCACAGTCTTGCTTTAATAGATATAAATTATGTAAGAAGGATTTGTCTGCAATTTTGTTTTTCCAACGGCATCTCATGTGTGGAATCATTAAAATGTTAGAAAAGGCCTACGGTGATTAAGTTTTATCCAATATTCCAACATACTAATGGTACAAGGTATATTTGAAAAGCGGAAAAGTGTATGAAGATTTCTCTTATTCACTTCATCCTTCAACTGATGAAAACATCAACAAAGTGCAAGAAACTGGTAGATAATAGTCACTTGAGTTAACGAAAGTTGTCCCTGCACCTCAATGTGTCAAACGAAATTGTGAAACAAAAAGTCATGGAATGGTCTTCCATAATAATGCACCCTTGCTCAGGGTGCTCCCTGAATTTTTGATGAAAAATTTAATGAATCTTCTCCATGAATCATCGCATTCACCTAATATAGTCCCGGCTTAAGTATTCCGTTTTTCTAGCTGAAATGGCTAAAGCCTGTTCTGGAAAAGGCTGCGTAAGATGCTTTGATGATTGAGTTAATTGCTCAATCATCAGCATATGCATATGCGAATTGCTTGAAACTTATTTGAAGGCCTGTTTTTCGATTTTCACATCGAATAAAAATTTGTTTTATTTAATATTTTATATTTTGCTGCTAAACTCTGGACACGTGTTTCGCAGAATATATGTTCAAAATCAATCTGTGCCCAAGCTTGCTCTAAAAATGATTGCTTTACTCGTTTACGATATAATTTACACGTTAGGATTTTCCAATCTTCTCGACATTTATTACATTTCGTTTTCAATTATTATTTATTAGTTTGTTTCGTAACGTCTATTTAATAATTCTATCTATCTACTAATTTCATTTGTGTGCAACAAATTCTTGTGTAAAATCTATTGTAATTCCTGTCTAATTTTTTTTTTGTTTTCTTTCAGGTAAGCTTTATTACAACAGACTCCTTGACTTGAAATGGTTGAATACATATATGTACAATCGCAGGTGCGTATTTTAAAAAGCGAGGTGAAGGTACCGAATATAAACTCTTCATAAAAACTGGAGCTTAATTTAACTAAATGTAGATCCAAAATGCATAAATATGTTTTTCTCTAGGTTTTAATACTAGAGTTCAGCTGCCGTACTGTACTATGATCGGTTGGAGTGATCTTTGATGCGCAAAGTATAGGTTACTCTAAGACTAACTCTTGTAAAACTAACACATTAAGAAACTATACGGAAAAACCAAATGCAAGGTTTTTATAATTTTACATTGGGGGCACCAAGATCCGTACCAGTAATCATAGTAGCTAAGAATTGTTAAGAATTTACTGTGCATCTTGAATGCGGGGCGTATCACCAGCATTGGTACCATATGGGGGCTGTATTATTGTGGATCCACATCACTAAGTTTTATTATGTGTTCTATATGAGTATCTACAAACATGTAGTGGGAAGTAAATTCAGAATTGAGTGCATTTATGGTTCCCACATCTCAAACAATAATAATTTTTATAATTGGTTTTGCAACTATCTGAAATTCGAAAAGAAACAAATCGAATGTCTCTTCGAAAATGCTTTCCAAAATATCACAGATACTCAAGACTGAAAACCCCAGTTAATTGCGAAGGATACGTTCCAGAGAGAACTACAATGAGCGAAATTACGCAATCAACGAGAGAAAAAACAATTTATTAGTACAATAAACTTTTTAATATGAAAATGACTGTTTTATGTAGTATAAATATAATATACCATTGAAAAGAAATTAAAAAAGCTTATTTAATACGTCTGTTGTATAAAATTTGTCGATAATCGTCAAATCATCCACGCCTTACAGGACTTATTCGGTCGTAATCTTTGTCGTGTTCCTCTAACAATTACATGCACTGATTATGAAGTAAAAGAGTCTTTTCTATAAGTTTGGCAAGCCAATTTCGCACAGAAACAGGTTCTAAGTTGCTTTTTTTCCTGGGAGAAAGTATTGCAATCTGCTTCCTTCAGCTTCTCATTGGCTGCAACTCTCCCTCTGATGTTAGCTAAGTTTGAACATCATCTACATCAATAATTTCAATACCTTCGGAAGTGGCTAAAATATCTTCCTTGATGTTTTGAATATCATTTTCATAATTAGTGTTAATTTCTTTGAACCTTCATACACAACTGGCTACTTCCAAACACCCTTCAAACACAACTCGCTACTTATATATATATATATTCACGCTTTTTAGCGACTATAGTTTAGCGACTATAGTAGACTCAAATGACTGAGGTAAGGCAGTCAAACTGAATTGAAATAGTTACACACTCATGCCTGATGAGACCGCGAAACGGCGAAA
>WYDF02266380.1:0-18591 GCA_009867245.2 Adranes taylori
AACTACACTGTTTCGGATATGTTATGTACATATTTTGAAACCTAGCGCTGCGCACAATTTCGCGGAATTCCCGTAGTGCTGCGAGCAATTTCGAGGAATCCCCTGGTTGAAATAAAAGAGCGCTAAACCGAAACAGCGCCAAACGAAACAGCGTTAAGCGGGGTCTTACTGTATATATACAATTTCTAAGTATATGGAGCAGACTGGATCAATGTGTTTATGTAGCAGCAGTGCTGGTCGTGGTTCGGATTCGTTAGATATTTCGCGAAACGTAAATAGGGCGGTTATTTCACTTATAAATACTACAATTAGTTCATTCAAAAATCAAACACTGTGCTGAATGTTAATGACTCGCGTTTACTATTAATTTGAACTAACAATAATTATAAAATAACAAATTTACACAATAACAATATATGATTTAATTGAATTTAACTGGTTTAGAATAATACATTGTCTAATAAATTGTGAATTTCTTATCAACAGTACCTGGGAGACAAAGTTAGTGTCTTGTAGACTGAACTGGAGCACAGGTTACAATCGCGAACGAAAATTACCCTTTCGCTTTGGTAATTCAATAAGAGGAAAGAAAAACAGTTGCAATTGTTACCCTTCAATTGACAAACGTCCAACTTCTTATAGAGCGAAAAACCAGTCGACACGAAGAAAGGTTGAACGAGAGTGGTTTATGTGGATTCTTTAGTGGCGATATTCGCCGAAAACTATCGTTACCAGGCCTAATTTGAGTTATTGGCTAAATACAAGCGGGCGGTTTATGGCCCATTCAAATGCGTTTGCGGATATACTCAATTTTGCTTGCTTTCTTACGCTAGAAAGAAGCTTTTGTCACGTTTGAAGGGCATCAATAAACCGTTTTGTACGAATGGTTTTATTACAAGCAAAATGTAAATTTGGAAATCGATAACGAAATATATTTCAATTACGCGTTAATTACTTAAACCTTAATTACTTAAAATTTATTCAACTAGTTTAATTACTATGTCCAGTATATACAATTAAATTTTAATTAAATATCCTTATTAAAATGGAACTACAAGATAACTGTGCAATTTGCAGAATTTCCATGTATTGGAATGTGGATTTACGTCTTGTCCCATGTAATTATATGATGCACAAAAAATATTTATTAAATATTATCAATGCACCGGAACCGCTGTGTCCTATTTATCGGGCTAGCATAGCGGTAAACAATGAAGTAAAATTAAAACGACTCACACAAACCAAGATCGCGAAGGAATTGTATCATACGCCAATAAAGGCGAAAATTGGGCAACACTAGCAGCATGTCTTAATATTAATTCTAAAACTGCATATACATGAGTAAGATCGGGTCATAAAGACATGATGAAGAAAGGTGGAAAAATCCTGTCCGAGGAAAAGATTTCTGAGATTGTATCATGGCTAGAAGCTGACTGCGACTTCACTTTAGTTCAATTAGTCGAAAAGTGCAAAGAGGCATTTCTTAAAGTTCTTTTAATAACAACTATTGGAAACTACTTGGAAGGCCTCTTATTTAGCTACAAATTAAAGCTACCATGATCAATGAAGAAAATAAAAGAAAGAAGGCAGCATATGTTTAGGCAAGCAAGTTGTGTGGATCGACGAGACAAATTTCAATTTGTTTTGTCGTCGATCCAAGGGTCGTGCAAAAGTTTGTGATCGAGCTGTTCAACATCTTTCTGCATCAAGATATCCAAATATTCATTTGATCGGTTCCATATTTGCTGTTGGAATAGTGATCGGAGGCGAGGATCTTACACTTCCGCACTAACAAATATTGGCTCCGATCTCTTTTACAGCAGTGGCAAAATATTGATAACAAACTAATTGATTTAGTAGTAGTGGTCGATAATGCTACTTGCCATATTTCTTTTGAGATGGTGATTGAAAAAACTCAGGCAACTTGATTGCGTTTAGGTCGATACTCCCTAATATTATACCCGATTGAAATAATATGGTCAAAAATTAAATCTTAAACTAAGAACCACATGCGAGTGCCACAAGTAGTTGCTCCATGTATGACAGAACAAACATTAATTTTTTTTTTGAGGACTAATTGTTGAAGCAAAGAATACAATTCTTGGAGGTGATTGTAGTCGCGCCCTTCATCATTCTACTTCATTCCATCAAGATGTTGGGCAATAATACATTTTTCAATATTGTGAACTTGAATTTACATTTTCTCACTTACAACTTACTATACTGAATTACAATTTACGCTTTCTTACTTACAATTTACTATTCTGAATTACAATTTACACATTCTCAATTAAACCTGTAAGTTTCCACCACTTCCGCCAATATGTTGTTGAAACTATTGTTTCCTTAAACTTTATATGGTGATCTTCGATTGAGGAGGGCTCACTCTTTTGCTACCACCTAGCATACATTTTTGCTCTTACCACATAGCATAAATTTTTGCTTTTGCTACCAACTAGGCTTCCATTTTCCTCGGAGCTAGACTAAGAGAATTGGCTCTCATCCACTCACTGACGAAGTTTAGACTTTCATTAGGTACCTTTTCTAGCTCTCTTAATGCTGTCGCTGTGACTAGAATGGGTAAGTCGTCGGAAATCCGATAAGTGTAGCCTCATGTGACAGTATTTTCTCTAGAATGTTGTAGACCTAATATTCCACAGAGTTGGTTCAATAACGGAACTTTGTGGGACACCGCTGTTAAGGTTTACTCACTTGAGTTCCATTTGCGTCATATAGCACATATCGATATGTCAAATAATCTCGTATTATTGCGTTTAGATAAACAGGAATCTTCCTTGTCCCTAGTGCACTTAGTACTTTCTTCCAAGATGCGGAAATGAAAGCGTTCCGGACATCTAACATTATAGCGAATTAATTGCAATGCATCGATTGTTGACTTTCCTTTGCAGAATCCATACTTCTGTCAGATAGCCCACCAGACACATTCAAGCAAATTGCTAGAAATAGAAAACGGTCTCTAGTATTTTCCCTAGTGTATTTAACAGATATATAGGTATGAATGATCTTGAGAGATCTTGTTCTTTATCCAACTTGTCTTTAGGTACAAGGACCAGTTTTTCAGATATCCAGTATTCTTTCTTATATGCATTTGGGTATTGTTTCTATCAGTATTTTGGTGATTTCATTTGTAATGTAGTCCAGTCCTGGAATTTTACCATTGCTTAATCTACGCTTTGTATTCAAGAGCTCTTTCACTGTGTTCGAAATAACATCTCCGCCTGTCTCTTCTTTACATTTTTCCTTCGAAAAGGTTTTCGTGTTTAGGAAATAGGTTTCTTTTGACGTTCTCTGTGCCTCATCTTAGTAGCGCCGGGTGTTGGCTGTTCTCAATTTCTTTGTTATTATTTTATATGGTAGTCTGAAGGGCTCTTGCAAGGAACTCCGTTAGATGTAAACTAAGTTCATTAATTTTACTTGTCCACCAGTATACCGGCTGCGAAGCATGACACTGTATACACAGTGGTATATATTTATCACAAGACCGACTAATTGCACCTGTTATCCGTTCATGCTCTTGGCTGAGTATTTCCATCTCGAATAGTATTTCCATCTCGGAAGTATTTCCATTTCTCTCCAGTTTCTGTATAGCCCAGCTTTTCTTCTGCCGTGACTGTGGTAGTCTTGTATCTGGGATCCCTTTTGCTGTACTGAATGTACTGAGAATCTGTTCCCGTCTCCTCCTCTCAGATTTTCTAGTCACTGTTTTTTGTGTGGCTGTTGTAATATTTATTACGGAGTGACAGCTCCCTAAGGTTAGAAAATTTCGTCGACTTTGAAACTTTCGTCGAAATAGCGTCGACTTTGTCTGAGACCCAGGCGGGAAATTTTGCATTGAAATCCCCAGCTACCAGAATCTCGCCTTTTATTTCCCTAATTGGTGGCTCAACGTCTTCCAAAACAGTACGTTAGGATTAGTTATTTTGAGGGCTTGAGTCACTCCTTGGGTCACTCGCAGTGTTTCAGTGATAAATAGATATGTGCATCTAAAATATGTAGTTGGTTGTTACCTTTCCACGTATTATTCGGCTCGATTACTATTTGCTACGTGTATTATCTTTTCTATTACGGAAGGAGTAATTGTCTCTCCGAAACACGACAAGCAGGCATTGTAGACTGCATAGTACTCAATAAATGGAGTTTGGGAAGTCTGGTTTTTATTTAAAAATAATTTGGACTCCAATATTGAGAGGTACTTCTATATTCAAAAAAAATCTATTCAAGTAATGTTAAGCAAGGCATAAGTTATCATACTGACAGAAACATTTCAGTCTAATTCAACAAAAGCAGGACGTGCGTTATAAGAATCCATGCACATATAGTACTTATGAGCTTGAGAGGGTTAGGGAGGGAATCAAATTCGGCAGTTTTCTTTACTTTCTGCTTGTATGTACAATCACCTTAAAGAAATATAAAATCGAACGTGGTACATACATAGCCTTTAAAAAAGCCCTTAAAAAAGCCTAATTACTGTAAGGCCGTCCATACCAAATTTCATTAATTTAGCTATACGTATGTACGCATAAGGAATCAAATGTTTCCTTATACGTACATACGTGTAGCAAATTTTTTAAATATTTTTTAAAAACCATCTTCATGTAATTTATTAATTTAACTTTTATATACCTGACACGATCGATCGATCGGCATCCATATATGCGTTTGTATAGTACACACAAGGTAAAAATTACTGCTCGATATAATTGAAATAGTTCAAGTTTAAAACGAATTTCTATAACAACGTAATTCGATTTTTATGTAGACTTCAGGCAAATCTTAATCAGTGGTTCTGACGTAAATATTGATGAGTATGTTTCAACAAGATTACTGTGTTATAAGTTTGATTTATTTTATTCTTGAAGTAAATAACCAATTTTATGGTCTAACTACGTGGAACCAATAAATTTCTAAAACGTAAATTTTAATATAGTGTAGGTGTTTTATAGTTCGATAAGTATATATCGACATCAGCCAGCAAGGATTAAAATTACTTACCTGTAGTATGGAAGCAATAGAAGTAGTAAATGCGACAGTAAAACCATTTTTATTGCGTTAGGTGGATGCGACTATGATGTTTTTGCGCTTACACTAGTTCAGAAATTATGCCGCACAAATTTTATATCATAAAAAGATCAAATCCCTGAGATCATGAGCTTTCGATAGCAGAATAAGAAAAAGTGTTATTGTCTATGAAAAATGATATATCCGATAAAATAAAAGGATTTCCTAACTACCTGAAAGATCTTTTGAAGAATCTGACTACTTAACTGAAAACCCTAGAGGTCTTTCATTTTAAATAGAACTGAGTTTCCTTCTGTAGTCCTTGAATCGTAGACCAGAATCGTTAACGGCATATAAAGCAACTTTTGGAAAAGAAAAGATAGAAAAATAGCGTAAAATTGAATTTGAATAACTTGCTTCATATGCAGTTCCAGTTTCTCAAAATTTCCTGAAGAAACGTCAATTTCTGTTTCGTCCAAAGCCTTGATAATTGAGTCAATAATAATGTCATCAGCTAGAGAGTTATTTCCAATGTTTGATGCAAGTAGGTTAACTTATACTATAAATTATATTCTAATAAATTCAAACTCAGTAAAGTTCTATTACATTAAAAAAAACTTATCAATTCTTAGAATCCAAAAGCAGAAGTTCAAAACGGCTGCATTCCATTCTAAGAGGGAGAAGTTTATGGCGCACTATACTGCAGCTCCAGTCTCGGAGCCCCGTTTAAGCTGACATACATCGTTAGTAAATAAAGGGATCCTAGCTATAAAATTAGAAATACAAAATGTTGCACAGTTCTATTACATTCGAGGAAAACGTGTTAATTCTTAGAATGGAACGCAGTTGTTTCATGTGAATGCCAGTTTCTGTATTTTAACAATGAAAACGTTTTTCTACTGCGATTTGAATTTACCTAATATATAATTTATAGACAAGCTAACCTACTTGTATCCGGACTATATTTAATTCGGCTCCATACATTCAGCTCCATACAGCAAGGATATTAATGATGTACCAGTACATCATTAATATCAGAGTCTATTATTTGGTGTCCATCATCATAGAAACTCTCACTATAATCTCCCCAAGCTACTGCACCACCTTCCCTATCACTCTGTAAATTTCCTTTTGTCCGCGATTGCCTTTCTCTGGAGTTTGTACTACCTCTATAGATAACAGACTTTGTGACATAGCATTATGCTTCTGATGCGTCCGTCTATAACTTCGAAATTATTAACTGTCAACCAGTATTTCAGTTTTAAGTTTCTAGATGGCCCGACTTCTTTATTTAGTTTATCATCAAGTCACATCTTTGCCACATTATATTACCATGTGGTCTTTGTTAAGGAGATACCTTTTAGTAGAGTGCTCCTTGAAAAGATTTGGTTGGTGTCCCAAATAATCGCAGAAACAAAAATGTTAAACTATTAATAGTAAACGTGTGGGTCGCGTTTGCCACCACTACTATTATTGGCTTTTGCCTTTCATCTTCTTCTTCCCATGGTACTACAGTCGTAAGTGAACCTGGATCTCATTAGTCAGAGTTATCCACTCTTATCTCAGCTCAGGTTTTGACCTCCATCTTCTGATCCCTACTTGGCGCAGGTCTTCCTCTACATCATCTAGCCATCTCATGTCTTCCTCGAATACTTGCCCCACTCGGCTTTCCATAGAGCACTTCTAAGACACCTCTCCTGACGCATTATTTCTATTGGCCCTAGCCATCTTATTGCCCTTAATAACCGAAACTATATCGGGTTTCCCGGAAAGTAACTTCACTTCCTCAGTTCTCCGTATTTTCGATTCTCCATTTATGCATACTGGGCCATAGATATCTTTACCAGATTCCTAATATCATCTCACTATCTTTTGTCAGCACTCATGGTTCGCTGTCTTGTTATTGTCTTATATATATATATATATATATATATATATATATATATACCGGCCTGGTTATTGTCTTATATATATATTGTGACTTTTGCACTTCGGGATAGGTTTTGAACGAGAAAGGCATTCTGTACTGCATACATACATCTGTTTTCTGCCGCTATCCTTTCCTTAATACCGACACTGATGTCACTCTTTTCTTCCACTACTGATCTATAGTTTACTGATCTATAGTTTACTGATCTACTGATCTATAGTGGGAAGCTATAGTTTTGGATTTGAGTTTGCTCTTTTTCTTACCTCTGATGTCCGGATGTTTGCATATATTTTGTCTGGATGTTTGCGTATATTTTGTCTTTTCTTGGCATATCTCCAGCCCTTGTCTTTTGGCAGCCAAATTCTTCAAAGGCTTCTCCTAATGTCGCTCTAGATATTGATATTAAGAGCACATCATCTGCCAATATCGCAGGTGACAACAGATTCCCTTGCGTCAATCATCTTCCAATGGGGACGCTGCCCGATTACTAATTTTTAACGCTCACTTGACCTTTGTGCCTATCCAGGTTATTCTACTTAAGCGCACTAATTTCTTTGACATCTCTAGAGTTCTTATTGTGACTAGATCCCTAGATTGTTTAAAGTCTACAAACAAATTGTGTAGATCTACGTTAAATTCATATGCATTTTCTAGTATCTGTAAAAATATCATATGTTTTACATGTAGATCGGAATATGATCTGCATGTAAAAATAGTGGATCTTCCCGGATTAAGTCCGCATTGATATTCACCTATAATCCTTTCAGCTGAATAATTAGCCTTTGGTAAATAGAGCTGGAAGACACTTTATAGGCTAACGAGGGCAGAACTATACCTCTATAATTCTTGAATTCCGGTTTATCTCCTTTCTTGTGGATCGTGCTATGCTCCTTTCCTCTGGCATGCTCATCCACATTTCTTAGATTTATCAGTACATTTGTTGCGTCAGTAGGTCACTACCACATTTACCTTTTATAGAAGGCAATTAATGTTCAATCAAGTTAAAATTGAAGTAGTGAGTTTTGCATTTGCTAGACGAGTGTGAGTACGTTATTTTCTCAATTTAAGTGTTCGTCGCATGAATTTGGCTACGTAGTAATTATATAATTAAATTAAATAATTGTCTTCTGTGTCTAACAAACCACAGGAGCATTAAGAAGTAACTTACGACCTCGTCGCCGTTTGTTCAATTTGGATCGACCAAGATATTTAGTCCCCAAAATAAAATAATCCTGTCATACCAATACCACAGTGAATGATTTTTATAAAATTTTATTCAGATTATTTTGCCAGTGTTGCTAAAAACATAAAACTTTAATTTCTTGATTTTACTGATAAATAAACAGTTATTAGAACATAGGAAATTTTAAAATAATGCAGGGAGAGCTATCGACTTATCAATCTATAGTCTTAAAATAAAAACTGAGATCATGTTTCGGAAGGAATGGAATCACCAAGAAGATGTAAACAAAGTTACTACTATCCGAAGATTCAGTATGTATGTATGACCAGTGAGTGGCGTTTCGGAAGTTAGATAATGTATCTACGTCCATGTTCTTATTATCAATTTATAGTAATGTAGGTCTTATCTCATAGCATAAATAGTCACATTAGGGATGAGTAAATTTCTTGCCGCATAGAAATAAATGCCTTGATAAATATAGTGTGTGCTAATTCTTTCATCGTTTTTCGTTTTACTTTGTTTGACATTTGTCAATTTTGTTGTCAATAATTTTTTTCAAAATATATATTATTATATTTATCGTCATTACTTTAAAATCTAGTACCTTCTTATTATTGCAGAAAATTTTAAATGCAAAAAGAAGGCACACTTAGATTTTTTGAAAAATGAGGCAGTAATATATGAAATGAGAATTTTATTGGAAAAAAGCAAGGAACGATGTTTTTTTAATATTGAATGTATTTATAAGTCATAAATGAAATTGAGAAAAATACTAATTTAAAATACTAATAGTTCATAAAATTTAGTTATAATAGTCAGATATATAGATGTCTTTCTCAAAACTCGAGCGCCCAAATGGACTCAGTTTTGTACAACATGCAGTCGGTCCATTGCTCACTAGGTCGATATAAATATTTTTCACAACAAAAAATGCAGTTTACGTCTTCATTCTAAGGGTCCACCCCAAGCAATATAATTTACAAAAAAAAAGCAAATACAAAATTTTACTCAAAATATGTACAAAGTATCTTGGAGATTATTAATTCTTATAAAGAAAAACCAAGTGATCCAATTTCCAAAAAATCTTTGATTCAAAAATGTTTGTTAAGAAATTTCTGGTAATCTAGATTTCCACGTTTTATCGTCCTTATACAAGCCGATATTCTAAGTTACTACAATGACAAGACGTTGTTCCAAATATAACAAGATATAATATTTTTGAAATACAATTATCAAATATTAAATGAGAAAATGATAATCACTGGAAAAACAATCAAATTTCCTTGTACTCTCAGCGAGAATACATCATATTAATGCTTAAAAAGTTAACAAAACCGAAAATTAAATAGAATTGTTAATGAAAAACATCACCCTCACCAACACCAACAAGCGTAGAAAATGTTGTGTGATTTAACACATCCTATTTAAAATTTAACTGAATATTTTTAAAATCCAACAAGAATAAAAAAGGAGGGGCGCGATGATCAAAAAATATTTAATAATATCCCCCATCTCGAATGAAGTATGTTTCTTTACTAATGTTTTACCAGAAATTAACGCTTCATGGATATAAACTTATTTATTAATATTCTGTTTAATACAAACGTCCAAAGTTTTTGAATTACTCGAAATTGAAAAATCATGGTTAGAGTCTGTCAAGTCTAATTCAATCAAAATGTTCTTTAAAATGAACTGAAAAGGAACGTAATGTGAGGCCTATATAAATGGCAGGACACGAACCACAACCTAGATAGTAAACACCACACTTTAAATTGGCTGGCACCTTATCTTTATTATCGCTTTTGTTGGGCACCTTATCGCTTGTGAAGACGTTTCCTATAAAACACCTTTATACGATATATGTACATAGTTGAAGAACAAAGCGTTTCTCTAAGTTGCTTTTCTAATTCTCTATTTAAACTTAATAATCAATTTTCCTCTGATGGAGCTACTAATACTCGTTCTTCCATAGAAGGTATTTATTTCCTTTGCCAATTCAAATAGATATCCTAACGTAAATCATGACTTGCCTTCTACCTTAGTTAATACCAAACCTTTAATTGATTTACAATTAATTAAAAGAGTTTTAAATTTTTCGACTGCTAATTTTACGGTCAAACAGTTTGAATTTTTAAATTTGTTTTCACTATCTAATATCTCTTTTAATCTTAGGGATAAGGATAGAATGTTATTCATACCGGAACAAATGAATATTTTAGAGTCAAATAGACATTTAGTTGAAAATCATACTTTTCGAAATGAATTGTTCTAGGTTTATGAGAAAATTATCAGTGAAGGGAAGGGCTTATCAGATATAAATATTTTGAAGGAAATTGTAGATATTTGTAAAAACTTTAATCTCATTTTCACAAAATCAGACAAGGGGAATTCACTTATTATATTAAATAAACTCGACTATATTTGTTGTGTATCTAAATTATTAAACACAGAAAATTTTAATGTTATGAATTCAGATCCTACTCCTAAGTTTCTAAAAGTCTTGAGTTGAAAACTATTCCTAATGATTTTAAACATAGTAACTTAAAAATACCGGTCTACCATAATATACCGTTATTTTATTCTCTTCCAAAAGCACATAAAATTAAGGATTTTAATAATCTCCATATTATTAATGATGTCCCTTTTAGACCTATCTTGAACTTTTGTGATAGTCTCTCTTTTTATTGTACTAAGTGGTTGAACAGGAAGCTGAAGGGACTTATTATTTTTGATAACAATTACAGCATTAAAAAATCTTTGGATCTGGTCTCACAGCTAGATACCGTTGTCTTCAAAGATTCCTTTATAGTTTATTCTTTAGATGTCATCAATTTGTTTCCTTCTGTTCCAAATAAGGATGTCATAAATATAATCTCAGAAAAACTTTTATGTTCCATCTCACATGATGAATAAAATTCCATTATGTCTTTACTTACATTCTATCTGCATCAGAGTTACTTTCAATTTTATAACGTTTTTTATAAAAAAAAATCTCGTCTGGCCATGAGTTCTTGTCTAAGTCCCTTTTTAGCTGAAGTCTTTATGTCAAATTTGGAAAATTCTTTGTTCAATTCTAATGAGTTATTCACAGATAAGGTTGGTTTCTATAAACGTTACGTGGATGATATCCTTATAGTTATTGACGGTTCTGAGGATGACCTTCGCTTTGTCAAGGAATGTTTCAACAATTACCATCCGTTGGTGCAGTTAACTCACGAATTTGCTTCGGATAAATGTATCTCTTTCTTATACGTTTTCATTAGTTATAATCATGGGAAATTTATTTACAAAATTTATAGGAAAAGCTCCAATTGTGACAGGCTAATACCTTACAATTCGAATAGAGGTTGGTACCATAAGCTATCAGCTTTTCATTCTTTTGTTCACAGGGCATCTTCGTTCCAATAACATTAGATGATTTCATATATGAAATCAATTTCGTTAAAACTTTAGGTGTTAATAATGGTTACCCCATCAGACATATCGACAGAATATTTAAAAACAAAACATAGTAGATTGTCCACTTGCCTGACGAATATTGCCTAACGAATTCTTGTGCCTTGAAATATATTAATTTAACATACTGAAGCCATTTCAGCTCCAAACTTTTTGATTCATCTAATAAGTTTAATATCAAGATTTCATTTAATGCTGGGAAACCGATTAACTTGTTAAAAAATAATAAAGATAAGGTGCCAGCCAATTTAAAGTGTGGTATCTATGACCTAGGTTGTAGTTCGTGTCCTGCCATTTATATAGGCCTCACATCACGTTCCTTTTTAGTTCATTTTAAAGAACATTTTGATTGTATTAGAATTCACAGACCTGAACGTTCACATCTTGGCTGAACATGTCCTTGGCTTTAACCATGATTTTTCAATTTCTGCTAATTAAAAATTTTTGAACGTGTGTATTAAACAGAATATTAATAAATATTTAGAACAGGTATATCCTTGAAGCGTTAAGAGGATTGCCTTTGCATTTGACAAAAATAGAAGTTTCTTACAAACCGCGCGAAGCTCTCGCGTCCTTACTTCTAAATATTTTTAATTAAATCTTTGAAACAATAGTTATAGTAGTATGGACTACAATCTGTAATTTTTTTACAAAGATTCATCGTTTAGTTTTTTGAAAATAAATTTTAAACCTTGCCTCCTTTTATGAAAAACGCGAAAAGGGTTTTATGCGCGATCGATAGCGTTTGTTGTAATTAATATTTTTAAATGCAGTTTTCGTTAGAATTCCTATAAAAGAATAGGCTATAATTTGTTATTTCTCTAGTTCCATATCTGCCCTAATTACGCCAGAATTAATTTTTATATATGTGTAAAATATAAGAACTTTGATCAATTCGTTAATGAAGTTATAAACAATTTAAAAGAATAAAATTTATCCATAGATATGACATACTCCTATACTAACTTATTTTGTAGAGAAACTACAGAAATATTAGTTATATATTAAATTAAAAACAAAAATAAAACACATTTTTGGTAGTTCCGCGGACGTGGAGAATTCGCCAAAAGTGTATATTGTAGCTATATAATTACTATATAATACGAAAGCCATGAATTGAATGAGCTTATCACTTACTACTACATAACAGCTAAAATAACAACACTCGAGAGGCGGAATGTTTATTTTGTTTGATTATTATTATATTCTCTATTAGACATAGCTTGGAATATGAGATTTATTTTCATCTGAATAAATTAGGATATTTATTTATGATTCGTTACAATTTAGTACGTAATAGATAAAACGTATAAATTATGTATTAAATTGTAAAATAAATTGAAAAAAAAAATTGAAATGTATTATAGATTTGAAGAATTAAATTGTAATTTAACCCTTCAAGGACTATAAAATTAAAAAGTTTCATATAATTTTATAAAAATAAATAGCACTAAATGACAAACGCGCGTCACTTATATACGTTATTTGTGATAATGCGATGTAAGAAAATGAAAAAATATTATAAAATTAGGATGAAAAAGTAAAAAAAATAGTTACGAAGCATAAGTCCTATATTCTTCACAACCTACATACTAGAGCCTTGCATGGGTTTATTTTTTATATTTTTGATCCGGCCCAGCCCGTTGTGTTTGAAGCCCCTATCCGACCCGAACCTGATTTTTTTTTTTAATTAACTACGCGCACCCGGCACGAGCTCGAACATGTTTAACCAGACCCGAAAGAAAAACATATTTTCATTTCTCTAGTATTGTAATTTCATAGAAAAATATTATTTTTATCTAACCCAAAATAAGCCCGTTGTTTCAAATACTACTAGCTTGCTAATATGAGTCCCGAGCCCGGCCCGAACCCAAATTATATTGAACTTACCCGGACGGTCCCAGCCCACGGATCGAGTCGGGCTCGAGGGTTTGAGCCCGGCCCGTGCAGGGCTCTACTATGTACTAACTTAGGGCATGAATGTTACAGAAAGATATGAAGAAACAAAATATTTGATAACTTTGAAAAACATGTTCTCGTATTTGTATATTATTGGAAAAGTTTCCGTTTTACTCCTTGTTTTTTTAATTTTCTGCTGTTATCTACGGCAGATATGATGTACTCAGGTTCACGAATTGGTAATTTTCTCGTACGCCTTGAGTCTACAAGTTGTGGTAATAAACAGTCATTAACTTTTTTCCCATTTTCTCCTCCCAAAATATATTCTTCTTCAATATATATTCTACTTTCAATGGAAAATTTTGTCCAGCCCAGACAGCGGAAAACATCTCTTTCTTCCTGTAATCCTAAGCTGACCTTGAATTTGATAAAACCATGAATGTTTTAAATTTATTCTATATTCTTGTCGAGTTTTATCAAATAACCAAAATGTTATTTTCTTTCAGAGAATTCCTTCTTCAAGACACATATTATAGCATGATATCAGGCATTTGATTTCGACAATTAAATTGTCGGAGATTAGACCATCTGGCGTAGCACCCAAAAATGGATATTGTTTATCTATAAACAGTCCGTTCGGCTCCACTTTTACATTGTCTTGTACAAGTGGAGCTCAAATTGAGCTACAGCAAATTTTTCGAATTTTTTACTATGTCTTATAGAATTAATGTTTAACGTTGGTGCCGAATACAACAAACGGATTACCAAATTTCCCGATTTGGTTGTTTCCTCTTGTTACATACAGAATAAAAATTTGATGCTGTTAAAAATTTAAGCCTCTCTTTCAACCAAATTCCCGAATCAGATTGTAACTACATACACTTTTTTCTAAAATCGTACGCTCTTCGTCAGTTCTTTCTAAATTTCTAATAAATTCTTCTTTTTCCAACTCTAAAATTATAGGATACAGGTCTGTTCTTAGTGCATTTTCGCTGTAATTTTCATATGGGCCAGCAGCTATATTAACGACAAATCACACGTCTTCTTACATATCATTTTACTCCTTGATTATTTCCTTTTCATTCCATCAAGAATATTTTTCCTTCTTCTAGCTTCCAATCTCTTCATATTCTGTGCTGGACTATTTCCATATAGTGTTTTATGAAGATCATAATGTGGTTGTTTTGAATTAAAAGAAACAACTACTCCGTAACAACGTTCTGTGTACGACTGACCTCTAGAAAAATTTGTTTGCCTCCAACAAATTTATTTATAATGGAATTAAAATGCTCGACAGTATTATTATAGACATTTCTAATAAGGGATTATGGGAATTCGGGAACACATATTCTTGAAACTTAGGTAATCGCTGCTCGCGGCGAAGCCGCGGGCGCAGACCTCCGCACTTTGACCATGTCACTGGTTGCGGCAAAGTCGCAGCCCTTTGACATCAGACTCAGGTACATTTCATATCAGACTGAGCCACAGCGAAGCGTGGCTGGGTTTAGCTAGTAATAAATAATAATCGTCCGTCTAAAAAACAGAGGTAATCAAATTTCTTGTATTCCTGTTCAGTATAATTTATCAAATTAAAAAATAATAATAATAGTAATAATTAAACATCATGAGTGTATTGGAAAAAGCGCTCAAGAAATAAGAATAATGATCAGTGAAGTATGGACTGAGAAAAGATTCAATGATGTGACAGATGTCTTCGGAGAATTCAGACCTAGTTAAAGAGGTCGCAGTTAGCCCATCCATTAATCAATCGGACACAGAGATAGGGAAAATGAAAAGAATTAATGAAACAGAATTACGAAGAGCAACGCGCATACAGGAAATAGCTCTATTTGAGGAGTTAAAAGGCGTTATCAAGGAGCGGCAGTAAAGGAAGAGCAAATGAAGAGGTTTGTTCAGCAACGTACTAGCTCGACTTGGGATGAAGGCGAAATAATGAAGACTGCGGAATGAAGGTGGACCACCCCAGGGTGGGAACACAACGAGTCGCAGCAGCAGTGGGAGGTCGGCCAGGAAATCGGCATCAAAGACAACAGCGCAACCGGTCATCAATCATCAGGGACCATATCCAAATCATCAAAAAACATCAGATGAGGTAAACGCTGCCGTCGTTCAGGTCAAGGAACAAGAGACCAAAAGTGATTAAAGTCGGCCGTTTAGTAGCCAGAGGGTAGGAATAAGAACGTTGCCACGAACGGAGAAGGAAAAGCTTGAGAATGGAAAAACACCTGGATGCCAAAGTAAATGAATATCGACGAAAACATCAGTGAACCATGAAACCCACAACCAAGCCCTACCTACTTCAGCAAACCGCAGTTCGACGTGGTAGTATGTTCAAGGATGAACAGAGGAAATATATTTGAATATTTATTACTTTTTATTTCTAATCTATTTTTCATTTCAATCTGGTTTACAGCCCTTATGATCCCTGATATAACACAAAATAACTATTCAACGTCAATTTGTAGAATATCTGGATAATGTAGAATATGTGATAGAATAGCTTGTAGAATATCTGGATTACGGTTTTGATGGTCCCTGATGTTCCGCAAGACATTGGTTAAGGAATTAACATTCCTAACATATAAATGTTAATTGTAATTTTGATATGCTTGTTACTTGAATTCCCAAGAAATAAAGAAATCCACTACCGTTCAACAGAATCGAGTGTTAAGTTAAGAAGAGATATATATTTTAATATTAATAGCGATTTATTAAGAGATTATCTTGTTAGCATTTGGACAGTGTGTTTTATTGAATCCACATTGATCTAGCGGTGCTCCACATTGATTACATTAAGTTCTAGTTACGTGCCAAGAAAAGAGTAACAATTAAATTACATCTTCTGTTCAACCACCGTCTGCCATATTATTCGCGATACAACTTTATTGACCTTTCTTGATTTTTAATGTCTATACTAATCTTTAATTATCTTGAAAATGATTGTTATATACGTTGTCTCGTATATTTACAGGCTAACAGGTGACAGGTGAAATAAAAATGCACGGAAACTTTAAGAAGTATAAATACAGCAACAACTATTACCATGATTTTAGGTGATCTTTAATTTTTAGTACTTAATCAAGTACTTGAAATTGAAGGAAAAATTGACAAATGTACAACTACCCGGCGCCTCCACCAACTGTCGCGTATCATTTTTTGTACACCATGGTTCTCCCACGATCCTCACGGTTTCAGTACTCTCATAACTTTCGTATACTATCGCTAAATAGCGCGTACTCAAGTTTTCCTTCTCTAGCTCATGCCACTTCGCTATGTTCTAAATCGCTCCTCAATTGACCCTTTCAGCAGTGCATCTACCCGCCCTACTGATGTTTCCTTTTTATGAATTTTCACTTCCTGTCCCCAAAGCTGCAGCTGTTCAATTAATAACGCTACGTTTACATGATGTTTTTCTTTTGAAAGGAACCATAATGCTATGTTTACATTATGCTTTTATTTCGTTGCATTTAATGAACCAGGTATGGGTAAAAGTGTCTTTTATATGACTCCTAATTAATATATGTATTTAGATTTGTAAACCATAATGCTGAAATACTAAAACATTTGTTATAACTTACTACAAGTACGTCAAATGATAAAACTAATGGAAATAAATACTTAATTTTATCATGTTACAATATAAAGTATCCAATACTAAAAAAGTAAGTAAATTTAGTAAGACCATCATTTAATTCGCATAGTTCAAGTATAATAGTTTATTTTAAAAATGCTAGAAATGGTTTGTTATTACACGTTTGTAAAGTATGCATTGCAAGACCATAAATACGTGCGATTAAACCAGTCAAGCATGAGCCAACTAATGAATTAGTTATAACGAATAAGACATTTATTGGATCCTAAAGTGCTTACCAAAATCAATAACCGCTACCGGGTATTTTGACATAGCATAGATTGTACAAGAATAATATTTACTTTAAATAAGCCACCTATTAAAACTCGAAAACCAGATATAACAAAAATAAACTTGAATAGCACGGAATGTTGTCTTTAAAATGTGCGTAATCCCGCAACAAAAACTACGGTTCGATGATTTTAATAGGCAAGTGCGTCCCATCTGTGCAAATACACCTCCGGTATTTTTTCAACAGAAGCTTAACGATTTTGCACGTCTCTTCTTTCCGCTAAAGAAAATGTATGTCTCGTTTGATATTTATTTTCACAATGAAGATGTGCTTTGAAAAATAAGGAGATAAAGTACTGTTTGTAACATCTTTTTTATAAACGAAAATTAAATTTATGAACGAATTATTTTGGTATGAAATTTACTTATAAATATTAACTATATTTTATGAAATTCGATTAGGTTTCGTTAATTTAATGCCCGTTATGTTTGAAGACTTCTTGCATATTTGAACAACAACCCCCACAGTCCTTACCTTCAAAATGTGAGACGCGGCAATTTGGGGGAGGCGCCAGGTATTGATTACGGTACCTCTCGCGTCCTACTATTTAAGGTCAGACACTTTTTAGGGGTAACCCCAGGGCATGCTGGACTAGTTCGGAAACTCCATGAACTTCATATCCTTCATCCTATTACACTGAGGATGGTCCAGTCATATCTATCCGACCGTACCACCCAAATTAAAATTGGAGACACTCTCTCCAGATCTATACAACTTCAAGTTGGCGTACCACAATTGTCTGTCCTCTTTTGTACATCACGTACTGCCATGTTCTCCAACCCCCAACCGGTCCAAATACGCATAGTGCTATGTATGCTGATGACACAGCTTACTGGGCATGCTCACTAAAAACGGATACTGCAAACCATCATCTACAGTTATCTTTAGACAACTTTTCAAAATGGGCGCTAAAATGGAGCATCGCCCCTAATCCGAGCAAAACTCAAGCCATTTTCATTCAGCATCCCAACCATGTCAAAAAGAAACATCAAAAACGCGCCCACATCAAACTCCGACTCTGGAATGAACCCATATCGTTGAAAGACGAAATCTGTTATCTAGGTGTCTGGTTTAATAGAACATTTAACTGGAACTCCGACCTAAACTACACCCTTTCCAGGGTACGCAAACGCGTGAACCTGATCTCCACACTCAGAGGA
>WYDF02266391.1:0-18591 GCA_009867245.2 Adranes taylori
AATGTTGATTTTATTCCTGATGATGGTTCTAAAACTAGAGAACCGAAACGTCGACTGATATAGACGAAAATCTAGTGAATATCCAGTGAATAAAGCAATTGTCCAATAACCGAAGACTTTTAATTATGTAACAAACAATATTTAATAAAAAAACTTAAAAAAATAATAAAAAATTAATGTGTAATTAATTATAGATATGGTATAAATACACGTTTAAGTTGAAGTGTAAATAAAACAATAATTAAGTTACTAATATGATTGTGAACACTTCGGGATAAAAACTAGAATATTTTTTTTTATGTGGCGATATCTTGTTTATTCATTATATTGAACGCTCTCTCATAACATTTTTAGTTATTAGAGGATGGCATTTCGTACATCCATTCTTTGATATCTACTTCACAAAATGACATCAGAAATGGTAGTCACGAAATAAATTGCTATTAGTTTGACAGTTACATAAATTTATTTAAAAAAAAGCATGAAAAAACAATATTAATTCAGTTTCATGGTGATAAAACAAATCTTTATACATCTGTAGTGCCGTTTTAGTCGCTGAATTGCATGGTGTTTAATAAATTGGGGCATTTCGAAGAGCTATAACTTCTAAACGAAAAGAGCCTCCAAGATATGATACTACACCACTGTGCATTGTGTGTCAAGAGTTTCAAATAAGGTATGATTTATAATTTTCGGCGAGAGTCCATAAACAAGCCTTCAAACCCGTGTGATATTACCAATTAGCACCCGGAAAATAAAATTTGAAACTCAGAAAATTTGAAATTTCAAACCCGCGAAGTAATTTATAAATTTCGTAGACGTTTTGAGGAAAAACTAACTTTTCAAAGTTTAAGAATACTTTCGCTACGTTGACATTGTAAATGGCTTTCGTCGTATTTCATATCAAAATCTGGCAAATAAGTTATGTTTTATTCTCATATAAAACAAATTCTTTTTATTTTGTTCATTCAAAATATAAAATCAAATTTAATTAAAACATAAATTTAAAAAAACTAATTCAAGAAACCTAGGCACAGTTACGTAAATATGTAAATCTGAGTCGTCCCATTGAATAGTTTTCTAATTCTACAAGTGGACTCATCAACACGCCTTGAAATTTGTGATCGCCGCCGATCGAAAATATGTGAGATAATGAAATAAACATCTCAACTGAAACAGTATGCTACAATATTCTGCAGTAATGTTTAAATATTAAAAACAATTTGCAAGTTGATTTGTCACACTAGATGAGACTTGCATAAATCCTTTTACGCCAGAAACCAAAATAGAGTCAAAACAATGGATACGTGCACCCGAGAAGACAAAAGGTGTTTTTTGACCAATAAGGCCATGGGCACACTTTTTGGGATCTTAAAGATCTAATCTTTATTGATTATTTAGATACAGACGATAGCTAGTCAATGCTCATTTGCGGATGTGCTTATTTGCTGATACGTGCTAATGCCGAATTTAAGAATACAAGATCGCTTTTATTAAGAGGAAGAGTTCAATCCAGAGTAATGTGCTTTCTCATTCGTACGTTATTGCTATAACAACATTGGTGCAATTGGGTGACTAATTGCAGCCTCAGCAGTGCCATTTATTAAATATGGCCCTCAATGATTTCATATTGTCACAAATTTAAAAAGAAATAGCTTGGAAGAGATCTGAGGCGTATGAAAAGGTGATTTTTGGAAATGCTTTGAAGTTAAATACATTTATTACAATAAAATAACTTTTACACATTTATTACAATAAAATAACTATTACTTTTTATTTTTCATGTGCCATATACGTACGTACTACGTACAGAATTGCTCTTGGCCATATCTCAAGAACCGTTTAGAGTACTGTCTTAGTAAACAAATGTCAATGACATTTGGTCAAGAGAAAATTCTGGCAATTATTTAGATAATCGCAGGACGACTGCTACACGTTGCAAGTAAGCACCAAAAAGAGAAACGTTTAAAATTAGGTTTTTAAAACTTTTAAAATAGACCTCGTAAATTAAGAAACAATTTAAAAGGGATTTTTTTATGTGGCCCATTATCAAATTTTCATTCGCATTGCGGCTCATCAGATGAAAGATTTACCCACTTCTGCTCCTACATCACGACGTGTTTTCTGCATTTATAACTCATCATTTCATCATCAGCGTCGTAGCTGGTGCTTAATTAATACGCCGAACAATTTACTAGAAATTCTATTTCTTTCACATTTCAAATGTGATTTTTTTTTCAATAGTAACTTTTAGGTTGTATTATTATTTACTTGCTGCAATTAAATAAAAAAAAATACATGGACTGATCCGCCGTGCCATTTTTATATACTGGAAGTTAGAATTTTATTTTCTATATATTTATATATATATATACAAGGGTCGTATTTTAAGTTTTCATAAACATCCACTAGTTGGCTTTTAACAGTTCCATAAAGTTTGACATTTCAATTCTTAACTGGTGAAAGAATTGTTGACATTTGTTAAGTGCATGCTCCCAAATTGACAGAGTAGTTTATTTACAGTGTGCGTTTAAAAGAGTTATTGGGTTTTATTTAATTATTATAGGCTGTAAGTAAACAATCATTAAGATTAAACTTCTTGTATTCGTACCATTTTAAAGAAAATCGAAAGATGTATCAGACTATGAAAATATTTTAATATATGTAGGACTAATGGGAATTCTGGTTCCATACTCGGAACGCAAAGAACCGTTCCGTTCCATAAAAATACCGCGATAAAGTACCATTATCAGTTCGGTCTAAAACTCAATAATCTATGTAATAAAGTGACAAAAACAAGAATGTACTGCTATAAAAGCAGTAAATATCGTTTTCTTTTAAATTTTATGTACACTAAAACGTATACAGGGTGTGTCCGGAAGGTAATGTTAATGACACGAGAGAAACAAATTTATTGATTAGATGGTATAAATCAATAAAATGATTCAATGTTCTGTCCTCCTGCGTCGATGCATTGCCGTCAGCAAGATTCTCAGGCATTGAGGTCGTCACGGTAGTCCTTCTTCGGAATGTTCTTTAAACTCTTGGTACATGCATCTATGATGTTGTCGGCCGTCCCGAAATGTTGACCTTTCATGGGAGTTTTCAAGCGCGGAAAATGAAGTTTGGAGGAGGCACGTCAGGGCTGTAGGGAGGCTGGGGAACTGTTGGCACACCTGCATTTGCAAGGTAGCTGATCACAACAAAGGATGTGTGTGCTGGCGCATTGCCATGATGACGTTTTCAATCCTTTGTGATGTCGGACCGGACACGTCGAGTCTTGCGTTTGAGTCTTTTTAAACTTCGACGTAAAATTTTCCGGGCACCACGGGTGTACCTTGTGGTACGTACTCGTATCACTGGCGCAAAATTGTTTGTTAATATAAAATTCATCTTAATTTGTAGTATACCACTGCATTCTTCATATTTTACGAAGAGATTGAGGTACGGATCATAATCGTACATATATTTTTAAAGTAGAAAAAATTATAGTTTCATATTTTTATTACTTATAATGTTAAAAGCACCCATAATTATGTATTTGACAGTTGTCATGATTTTTAAATTCATATACGTTGCATAAACAACGCGACAACGCTGTTTCACATATAAATAATTAAGATTATATGCATGCAACAACGCCGTCTCACTTATAAATTAACAATTAACATTATATAACATGGCCGCTTATTCAAAAGAAGTACGAAATCAAAATAATGTTTTGTTTTCTTAAAAATAAGCGTACAATGAGCCTCCGTACCTCAATCTCTTCGTAAATCATCAAGAATTTTATGGTATACAATAAATTAAGGTATATTTTGTATTAAGCAAGCATATTTAAGACACCAGCACCCTCGTCGATGTTTTCTAACTCTGCGTGAATTGAAAATTTACTAGTGGAACTCATTCTTGTGCGTTTCAGATATGGATAGATATTAGTTATCTCATCTCCAATACTGTTGTATAATTTTAGGGTTAATTTGCTAGATCTATTAGGGTATGTTTGGTGAAAAAAAATTTTTTATTTAAGATTGTTTTTTAAAATTTTTGAAAAAGTATATGTTTTTTGCAGTGTTGGAAGCTTTAAATCCTAAAATTTACAGAGTGGGATCTCAATGGGATCAGAAGATTTCACAAAAATAGTTTATAGAAAAATTAAATTAGTGAAAAAAATATAATTTTTAGCTTATTTAAATATTTTTCAAAAACTATATACATTTTGTACAATATTATAAGCTTTCAATCTTAAAATTTTTAGAGTGGGATCATAATGGGATCAGTCGTCAGTAGTTATTTAACTACTGGCCGTATTAACATCCCACTCTAAAAATTTGAAAATTTTAATACTGCACAAAACATATATATTTTTTTTAATATTTAACTTAAAAAAATATTTTGTTCATTATTTATAAACTAATTTTTGTAATATCTCCTAATCTCATTAAGATGAATCGCTGTAAATTTTAGGTCTTGAAGTTTACAACACTGCAAAAAACATATACTATTTTTTAAATTTTTAAAAAACACCATCTTAAATAAATTCAATTTTTTTTGGAAATTCAAAAAACATTTTTTTTACGAAACATGTTCAAGTGTAGCATATCATATTAAACCTTATGAAATTCCCTTGCAAATAAGGGGTCAAACAACTTTCTAGACCTAATAGAATTATCACTGGAACAAAATTGTTCAAATCTATTTCCCTATTCTCGTGAGGTGATGGTGTCTTAAACATGGTTTGTTAATACAATATTCACCTTAATTTGTAGTATACCATTGCATTCTTCATAATTTTGCGAAGAGATTGAGGTACGGATCATCATCGTACATGTCTTTTTAAAGTAATAAAAAATTATTAAAGTTTCATATTTTGATCATTTATAATGTCAAAAGCGCCCTATAATTACGTATTTGACAGTTATTGTCACCATTTTTTAAATTCATACACGTTGCATAAACAACGCGACACGCTGCCTCACCTATAAAATAACATTATTTACATGTACATAGGAAAAAAGCAAACAACAATAATACGAAATCAAAACAATGTTCTATTTTCTTAAAAATAAACGTACGATGATTATCCGTACCTCAATATCTTCGTATCTTATCAGGAATTTGATGGTATACAAAGAATTAAAGTAAATTTTGTATTAACGAAGCATGCCGCATATCTATATACGTTAGTGGGGGGAGGGGGTGGAAATAAGGGGAAATCTTTGATAATTTTAATGGTGGACTGGGCACCATACCTCTTAAGACACCATCACCCGGTAAAATTTACTTTAATTTGTAGTATACTATTGTATTCTTCATAATTTTACGAAGAGATTGAGGTACGGATCATCATCGTACGTGTATTTTTAAAGTAGTAAAAAATTATTAAAGTTTCATATTTTTATCACTTATAGTGTCAAAAGCGCTCATAATTACGTATTTGACAGTTGTCATGATTTTTAAATTCATATACGTTGTATAAACAACGCGACAACGCTGTTTCACATATAAATTAAGATTATATGCATGTACATATGAAAGAAAACAAAATATAATACGAAACAAAACTAATGTTATGTTTTCTTAAAAATAAACGTACGATTATCATCCGTACCTCAATCTCTTCGTAAATTATCAAGAATTTTATGGTATGCAATAAATTAAGAGTAATTTTGTATTAACGAAGCATGTTTAAGGCACCATCACCCTTGTAGAAAACCAGAATATTTTCTAACTGTGCGTCAGTGAAAACTTTACTAATGGAAATCATACTTGTGCGTTTGAGCTACAGATAGAAATGAGTCATTTCATCTCTAATATAATTTCAATACTATTGTATAATTTTAGGCTTAATTTACTAGATCTATTCGGTCAACTTTTTTACTGCTGGACAAAATTTCATTGAATTTGTATTTCATTCACTCAACGTAAGAGGAAAATATTGAAATTAAAGCTGTAAATGTATAAATAGTCAACGTGTTTTACAACCTATTCGACATTTTCTTGTACCTTGTTTTCGCGTATTGTCCATATGATCATCGGATATACCTAACTATAGAACAAGAAGCAGGTGCATCAACCTGCTAGTATAAATACACTCATGTTCTATTCTCTGTTTTGCTCCTTATATACATCCAGCTCTACGTTTCATCCTCATATCCTTAAAAGTTTTCTTTTCCTATAAACGACCAACAGCTGTTTCGCATTATCCGTAATAAAAGCAAAAGTTTTCCTTCCTCCAGTTCTTCGTCTTCATAACGCGAGTATATTTGTAGGTTAATAGTTGATATTTTTCTACATCTCCGTTTTATTTATAAATTTATCAGAAACAAGTTTTTAGCGACGTATATTCTTTATAAATCGTTTGGAATCGTCTACCTGCTTGCTACAAGAAAATTATATTACAGGTTTTTAGCAGCAGACGAATAAGTCCGTTGCTATGCTTATTGCTGGTGTAGTGGCTGCTGATGTACATTTTTTTTTCTTCGTTCCGTTGATTGCTCGCTCAACCAACACACACATACACATGCCACAGAGGAGTAGTAGTGTTGATGTAGTAGTAGCTAGCGGCTTAGGGGTTCCTATGAGTTGAGCGGTTTTAATCAATAAATATACCTGCTGCCTGCTTGCCTCGCAGCCATAGCAAGGCCCGGTTTTGTCATCGTTATAGTTGAGTGGTCTATCTGCGTGCTTGCTTGTTAGAGAAGGCGCTGTTGATTATTGTGCAGGATTTACGTTTAATTTACAGTTTTTATAGTCTTTTGTTTTTTTTTACGTTTTCTATACTCAGTTTATTCTGATTAATAACACATTCTCATTTCCCTTACAAGGTGAGTCTTATATTTTCATATTATTAAGTGCCAATGTTATATAAGGCAGTAAGTAGTTGTCTGTTTTTTCCAAATATAATAAAGTAATAAAAAAATATAATAATAGTTAAAATTCAAATTGAAAAAAATATATTCCAACAGTAATAACATCATAACCTAAAATAGAAAAGGATGTAACCCTCAATTAGAAAGTTTTTGCTGAATGAACGTTTTCTTTTTTGTCTAGCCAGGAATCCGAAAAATAGGTGATTTTTGCGGTTTTTTTTTTGGATAAACTATAATATTTATTTAAAATTTACATATTTTTATAAATATATCATAATGTCTTAAAGAAAAAATATTGAAAATAAAACAGATACGGCTATTTTTTAAAAAGTGGTTTTGCGGTGACTTCTGTTCCTCGGATCTGGATCATTTGCGGTTATAAATGCGAGGTTTTATTTAATAAATTAAAATATGTAGTGAGTGTACGAATGTGATGTTTCTAAATATTGACTTGGTACAAAATGGCAGACGTTCAAAGTTAAAATATCGATTTTCGATGAAATTATCGTGAAAATTTCGGCCTCAGGACCTGAACCTGCGCACTAGCACGAACATCTCACGACATATATCTACCATGCTATTGTTCGCGAGCGCGAACATACGCGACATATCTCTACCATGTTATTGCTTACGAACGCGAACATCTCGCGACATATCTAAACTATGGTTTTGCACACTAACGCGAATGCTCGCCAACGAACACTATGTGTGCTGTTGGTTACCTAAATTTGGCAGATTCCTACATTTTTGCAGATTTCTGCTGTATATTGCATTGTAAATTCAGCGCTAAATGGCGTCATGTGGTTGTTTTCGGTAATAGTGTGGTGGTGCATTAGTAAATAATGTATACAAGTGGTGGTCGGTTCATTAATGTTGATAAATAATATGTACATTCAGATGATTGTCGTTGATAAATAAATAATTTTTAAAGCTAGTATATATTGAATTTGACAGCTTGTGTAAATTATCATTTGAAAAACCAATACGGCGGACATAACACTTCTGGTTGGCGGGAAATTAGAATTTTTTTATTTTTAATATTTGAATTTTGGGCTGGGAGACGTCAAAAATTTATCACCGAACCAAAATTTTGTTTCTAGAATTTTCTTGTGTAATTTATATATAATCATGAAAAACTTATTACCAAGGTCATAACAAATTTTCATAATGTAATTATTTTCAGCACTTTTCAGAAAAAATGCATAAACTTTGCGTTTATTCGCTATAGATGTGGTACATCTTATAACAAATACACTATTGCTGGAGTCAGCGACTAGTTTGTTTTGAAAATTTTCTTAATAATTATCATTAACATACCACCATCAACAACATATCAAATTTTGTTCAATGTAGTTGTTTTCAGAACTTTTCAGAAAAATTCATAAACTTTGCGTTCATTTGCAATAGGTGTATGATAACAAATACGCTATTCCTTGGATCAGGGGCAAGTTTTGTTGGAAAAATATCTAAATAATTATGTAGAACGTACAATTTTCAACAACATATCAAATTTTCAGAATACAATTATTTTCAGAACTTTTCAAAAAATTCATAAATTTTACGCTAATTCGCTGTAGATGTAAGGTATATCTTATAACAAGTACGCTATTACTGGGGTCAGAGGCAAGATTTTTTGGACAATTTTCTAAATAATCATTAAGAACATCATACATATAAAGTTTTTAGAATGTAATTATTTTTAAAACTTTTCAGAAAAATTAATAAAATTTCCGCTTATTCGCTATAGATGTAAGGTGCATCTTATAACAAATACACCATTTCTGTGGTCAGTGGCAAGTTTTTTGGAAAATGTTCTAAATAATCATGAAGAACATACAATTATCAACAACATATCAAATTTTTAGAATATCATTATTTTGAGAATTTTTCAGAAAAATTCATAAACTTTGCGCTTATTCGATACATTTCGCTTTATCAAAAAAAAAAACTTCCTCTGACTCCAGCAATAGCGTATTTGCTATTAGATGCACCTTATAGCAAATGAATTCAAAATGTTTTCTGAAAATAATTACATAATAAAATTTTGATATGTTGATAATTGTATCTTCTTCATGATTATTTAGAAAATTTTCCAAAAAAACTTGCCTATGACACCAGCAATATCATATTTGTTATAAGATGCTCCTTACACGTATAGAAAATGAACGCAAAGTTTTTAAAGTTTTCTGAAAAGTTCTGAAAATTATTACATTCTAAAATTTTGATATGTTGTTGATAATTGTATGTTCTTCATGATGATTTGTATGTTCTTCATGAGAAAACTTTCCAAAAAATCTTGCGTCTGACCCCACCAATAGCGTATTTGTTATAAGATAGATGCACCTTACACCTATAGCAAATGAACGCAAAGTACATGATTTTTTTTTTAAAGTTCTGAAAACAATTACATTCTAATATTTTCATGTGTTGTTGATAATTGTATGTTCTTTATGATTATTAAAAAAAATTCAAAAAAGTTGCTTCTGACCCCAACAGTAGTTTATTTGTTATAAGATGCGCCTTACACCTGCAGCAAATAAACGCTTTACACCTGCAGTTTATTAATTTTTTTGAAAGTTCTGAAAATAATTGCATTCTAAAATTTTCATATGTTGTTGATAATTATATGTTCTTTATGATTATGTAGTAAATTTTCCAAAAAAACTTGGCTATAACCCCAGCAATAGCATATTTGTTACAAGATGCACCTTATACCTATAGCAAATGAACACAAGGTTTATGAATTTTTCTGAAAAGTTCTAAAATTAATTGCATTCTAAACTGTTGATGTTGTTGATAATTCTAAGTTCTTTATGATTATTTAGAAAATTTTTCAAAAAACTTTGCCTCTGATCCCAGCAATAGCGTATTTGTTATAAAATGTACCTTACATCTATAGCAAATGAACGCTAAGTTTATGATTTTTTCTGGAAGTGCTGAATATAATTACATTCTGAAAATTTGTTATGATGTTCGTAATATGTTTTTCATGATTATTTATAAATTATAAAAGAAAATTCTAGAAACAATTTTTTGGTCCGGTGATAAAATTTTCGGATTTTATTGCTGAGAAGTTATTACTAACGTCATACTGATAAAATATCGTTCGTTTTTCTGCAGGAAGAATAGAACTGCACGGAAATTTTTTCATTCGTTCAGTCACTAACATATTATATCTAAAATAAACGTGCAAAGTTGGAAATAAATCGATGCGGTGGTTTTCGAGATATCTTGGTCACCAATTTTGAAAATATGGTTTAGAGAAAAACGGATTTAAAGTTTCAAGATAGGTGTGCACTTAAATAAGATGTTCAGATGGACACAATTTACAGGCCCACATGGTACATTTTCCAAAAAGGTTTTAGCCGTCGAAACGGTCGAATAATGTTGCATAGTAAGCGCCAGTGTTGCTTTTACCCTTGGCCAAGTAACCAATAAGACCAATGCCTGCCGCATCCCAAAAAACAGTGCCCTCACCTTACCGGCAGATCGGGTTGTCTTTGCCTTTTTCGGTGGGCCTTCGCCGCGTTTTCTTCAGTTGTTTGACTATTTCTTCGTCTCCGGCATGCAGTCACGGACCCACGTTTCATCAACTGTGACGAATCGACGAAAAAAATTCTTCTGATCACGTTTTATCTTCGCTCAAAGCTTCTTCGAATTCGTCACACATGTGCGTTTTTGGTCGATAGTGAGTAAGCGCGACACCAATCGCGCGGACAGCTTTTTCTGTTCAAATGTTTGTGTATGATGGCGTGTATATGCTCAGTTGATATGTTTGCAGCCTTTGATAGCTCACGGGTTTTGATTCGACGGTTTGCCATAATCATATAATGTATTTTGTTGGCGATTTCTGTTTATTGACATTATGTGAGTGCCCTGGATGGTCATCATTAAAAACATTCGTACGACCGCGAACACTTTTTTAATATTTTATCTTAGTTAACGGGATCTGTAGGTCTGGCGGCGCCCGCAATCAATCTGTGATTTTTGGATAAGTAATCCGCATATTCTTGATATGGTGTTTTGCTTAACGGTTGCTCCTTCCATAAACAGGTGTGAGGAAAGCGTAAGTCTTCGCAATGGCTGCATATGTTGCTTTCGCTAAATTACCCAGTGTGTAGGTACTGCCTCGCGATGATGTGTAGCAGTCTTCAATGTCACCCATTTGCAACAATTTCTTTGGTACTGGAGCAGATACAATGCATGTACCGCGAGTAGCAGGAATTAACCGTAGCATAACCGATCAGCTGTCGAAAATTTAACTGTTGGTTGCAACGGTGCAGACTCCATAAACAGCCTCCAGTCCGCATCCATAAACAAGACACAACAGCTTGTTTGCTTGCGATGGCTGTAAAAACCAAACTAATTGTTCTTTTCGCTTCAAGTTTTGACAGACGTCATGTGTTCGATCAAAACTAATATGGCGTTCGGCACAAGTCAAAACCAATATGGCGTTCGTTTTCATTTAACGCCATCTACCGAAGACTAGATTTATATCAAACCACCCTCGTAAAAGCTACGTAATTCACAGAAAATGTAGATCATAATCTAATGTTAATGGTGTATAGACACAGGGCTTACTCACACATTTACAGGACCTGGAACAAAACTGAATTTGGGGGCTACATCTGTATAAATATACATGATGGTCCAAAATTATATGCTGTAATTTATATAATTCATCCTATATGCAGAAATAACCAAAAACAAAAAATGTTGAAATTTTATAATTGTATTTTTTACGCAGGATAGGATTTTCAAGACTTCATAGATATTATTGTAAATTATGAAAAATATAACATAGCAATTTAAATATACGATAGAAACTAAGCTTTTACAAGAAGATATCGAATAAGTGTTATAATATAAAAGTAATTAGCCTTAGTTACAGTGTACAATTCTGGACCAGCAAATATACACATCCAAGAAAAACATATGGCTAGATTCAAATTAATCCTAAGAAACTCAAACAAAAGTGATGTTATTTGTACTGCTTTGATCAACAATTAACCAGTTCAAACAACGATATAAGACAAACAAACTACATTGATAAGCAAAAAATATGTTTTTTTTGCCATAATTATTACACAGTTGTTTGCATATTTAACTTTTAATAGCATTTTGACAACGTGGGAGAAAGTGGTTACTTCCTCTAGTCTAATGTTATTTTAGTATTGTTTATGCAAATAAAAGGTAGCCGAATAACTAAGTATAACTATTAATTGCCGCAAAATATAATAGATGGCGCAAGAAGTAAGGATTTAATTTCATATTAGACTACGTAAGTAGATCAATTTAGTTTATAAATTGAAGAACATAATACATATACCCCTTTATGAATTAAATTATCAATTTCAAAAATAGGATCGATAATGGGATAATTGTTCTTACTACTTTTTATATTCAAAAGAATAGAATGGGATTACACTGCGAAATTTTATGCAGCTCATGAACTGAATTTCCTTGGACTGAATTTATCGTTTTATGAAATTTGTTTTCCTGGATTTTATGATGTATTTCAGGGGCGTACGCAGAAATAATTATCGGGGAGAGTTCTAGAAAATTTTGGTTGAAAAACATACTTCAACATTGACTACTGACAAGTATAAGTACGCCTTTGCTCACATTTCGAAGGGGGGATTTTCGTTCTTTTGAAATGTACTGCATTCTCCCATATGTCAATGCCAGATACTATACTGATACGCACAATGAATGGTAGACGCATGCTGCTTTTGATCCCGTCGTTCTTCTAAGTGGCCCTGTTGTATACTAGTGGCATTGAGTATAACTAGCATTGGCAACAATTTGATATATGTGCTCCTTGCATGTGAGCCTTGAATCAATGAGAATTACCAGTAGTTTGACTTGTCTTTCTCTTTTCACCATTATATAATCTATTTTTACTGTTTTAGTAGTGTTTACTAGTAGATCGTTTTCTTGACTCTTCAGTTATCTATACATAACACTGGCGTTGTGTCATCTGCGTACATGACTGTATGTTTCTTATCGAGGATGACCATTCATGTAACAAAAACTACTCAACCTGCAAACGACTTTTCGAATTTCTTTGCTTACGGGAACTTATTTTTTCTTGATCCCTTTTCTTCAAGGATAATTTGATTGAAACATAAATCTTTCTATTTATAGCTGAATCTTTTCAGAGCGTTTCCAATCAGGGCGTTTTTCTTCAATTCGGCATCGAGACAGTCCAATAATATCGCGTAGTAATCGCGAGGTATGGTTTGCCAAGTAATCAGTAAGAAGCCTTTCGCATCCCAAAAAACAGTCGCCAAGACAGGCCGATTGGCTTGTCTTTCTTTTCTTCGGTGAACCTTCGCCGCTTTTTCTACACGGTTTTGATTATTCCTTCATCTCCGGCGTGTAAAAAAATGGTTTCATCAACAGTGACGGAAAAAATCCTTCGGGTCACGTTTTATCTTCGCCAAACGCCTCTTCGTCACACGTGTGCGTTTTTAGTCGATATAGACTAAATGCGGCAACCATCGCGCGGGTAGCTTTTACATATCCAAATGTTTGTGTATGATGGCGTGTACACGCTCAGTTGATATGTTTGCTCACGGATTTTGATTCGACGGTTTGCCATAATCATATCATGGATTTTGCTTACCATTTTTGGTTAATGACGATATTTGGGAGCCTTGGGTGGTGAACATCAAAAACACTTGTACGACCACGAACAATTTCAGCTTTCCAAAATTAAACTGTTTGTAGCGACCGTGCATCAAGTTCGGCTTTAATTTCTGCATTGTTTCTCCCTTTCTTGTGAAGGAACTTGATCACTCAACACCAAAGCAATTGTTGTTTTGGCTTCAAATTTTGACAGACGTTATGTGCTGGATAACAAATGTCAAAACCAATATTGCGTTCGCCTTTACGTAACGTCAATATGGCGGTTGCTGTCACGTAACGCCAATATGGCGGTTGCTGCATGTAACGCCAATATGGCGGTCGTTGTCACGTAACGTCATCTATCGAAGGCTAGATTTATGTCAAACCACTCTCGTAAAATATTCTTTTTCTAATTCATAAACCATTCTAGAATAATATTTTCGAATTGAAAGGATTTGAAACCGGACATTTCGGTTGTGTTCTCTTTATGGACAAGTATTATTAAGTGAATCTAGATAAATTACATTTATCATGCAAGTAACATAATTTTACGACTTTGCAACTATTAATTCCATTTCTTTGGTTGTCACTGATTCCAGTGCTATAAATAGTGAATGTGTGAATGAGCTGAAACAATTTTCGCTGAAATCATTATAATGCTTTTCAAAATATTTGCCTTTTAAGTTTTATACAGATTTGCATGTGTTCGAAACATTTTTCCTCTCTATTTGTGGTATCTCAAAGACATGGTTTCTGTAGGCTTCAACAACTTCCTGAGATTATGTGTTTGGTTAAGTCTTCAGAAAGAAGTCATTATTTTTATTACTTTTGGGAAACAAATTGTTTACCATTGAGGAGTAACTGTATTTTGATTTTCTCAATCAATGTTGAAAATCTGTGTGAGCGAACAACCTTTATTGGATTCGGTTCAACACTCATTCACCATCTTAGATAGCTACCATTTGAGCTACGGTTAAATCCATAGCGCATTTTGAATTTCAACATTGCTCATTTATATTTCAATCTCGCCCAATAATCCTTTATTACAAACCACGTTGCTGATTGACGCGTGCTATTTAATGCAGAAGATTTGGCAGAGAAAGGGTATTGTTAAAGTCATCTAAATATGCATAAGTTTAAAATTGTTAAAAATCATCCAACGGAAAGCTTTTTTGAAACTTGGTTAATTTTTGAAAATTAACAACTTGGTGTTTCTGTTTTAACAGTAACAAATATAAAATTTTTAGGCAAAGTAATGTCACATCTCAAAAGCGCCACTTTGTGGTCCTATTTACTAATCCGTATTGATTTAAAAACTCATGGAATTAATGGTGAGTTCGTCTATAATTTTAAATGTATAATTTCTGAGTTTCTAACTAACATTTAATATTGCTTAGATGTTTCACTCCGTCATATTACTATAAGTTAAAGACACATTGCAAGAAATGCGCTATGTTATTCTTTAAATAAAAACATGGAATATTTGTTTATTGTAATTGATTTAAGCTTAAAGCATATCTATTATAAAGATTTAGTTTTAGAATCGTTTCGGCTGTGAAGATGCGAGAAAAAAAGAAATGTATATATGTACCCAATTCTAGTTTATATCATGTAATCGGGAGTAGCCAGTAATAGGCATTTTATTGAAGGAAACTTGTCACAAAGTCTCACCAGAGTGAGCTGCCATCTATCTTTTTCATACAACAGAAGCTGGATGTATATGCGTCTGGACCAATCAATAATAGCGTAGTCGTCGTGGTTCAAGGACGTATTCAACTTCACGTTTCGCAAACTCACTGCTTCTATCTTTTTCTCTTACAAGTGTTTTGTTAAACGTATCAAAAATAACGCATATCCCCATTCTCTTCCTCAACTGAAACAATATAGTTCCTCTTCTAGATATGTATTTGTAACGACGATGTAATACGGTTTAAACAGAATCAAGAACTAATACGAAGTGTAGAGCAGCGGAATAACTCTCGCTTATGCGTTTTATGGACTCTTATTTCGCTTTTCATCGTTTACACTTTATTTTGTATTTCATTCGTATTCTTCATGGCAATAATATTATTTATTGCTTTCTTCTTTACGGAATCTCTTTCATACAGGTGTTTGTTTATTCTACATTACGGTAGTTTTATTATTTATAATTTTTTCTCTTTATTATATGCACTTCTGAGGAATCTTAGACTTAGGTGTGTGTCTTACATAGTGTTAAACTTGTAAAATCATAGAGAACGCCAGTTAACATTCAATAATAGTCCAAGTAATTCAAATTTCCCAATATTTAGACTATGGAACTTTTTGGTGCAACCTAGTTCTGGTTTTCGGTTTGTGTCGTGCACTTCCAAAGAATATAAAGGCGACATCATACATCACAGCGTTTTCGCGGCAGATGTCAGGTGATGAGTACAAAACAATAAAGTGCGTCATTGCTTCATTGTCTGCTCATGTGACGGGAGTAAATTTAAAGTGTCCAATATTGTAGCCTCTCGGCATTTGACTTGGTAAACCTTCAGCATTGACGTGCCAAACGGTCTTTTAATATAACATATTAGAAACATTCTGGCACCTCTCGTATCTCTATTGTTTCAAACAATCAAATTAGATGTTGTGTGGCGTGTATATATTGGTTCATTAATAAATTTTTATATTTGATCACTTTTTTGTTGTTCATTTCAAATATGCTTACTGGCTTAACTAGAATACATTATGGTGGTTTAAGAGGAGCAAGTTGCCGACCTAATGCTTAATTGGAATTCAAGTTTGGATGCGATAGTTCATTTTGAAATATTCTTCACTATTCAGTCCATAATGAAATATGATATTTGCAAGTTCTTATACTATAAGAGGCTCCAGGGACAATGAAAAGGGAGAGGACATCCTAACTTACAACTATGTCTTATTGATACTATTTTTAATATTAACCAATGTTTAGCATTGAACAACCATTCCAAAGGAGGGAGGGCGAGGGAGACATGGCTCATATACTTCACTCCTCCTTGGATCCGCCCATGTCTTATACATATCAAATCACAAATAGTTTGATTAAATAGTTGTCCATAATTTTTATAGCCAACACAAAATAATCGTTTGCCTAAAAGACACAGTTCCCTAATCTCTTTCTTAAGTTCCATTTTACTTCAGAGACTTGTTGAAATTGTTTCTCGTAAAACAATTATCAAGATAACTTTTTATGTTGTACTTACGAACCTGATTGTCGAATTAAAATTATCACTTGTCATTCTTTGTTTACAGTCACTCTTAAAAACAGCGGATCAATTGAAAATTAAAGGCCTGTGCGAATCGCCAGATGAACCAGACGATACCGAACTCTGTCCAACCTTCCTGCCCATCCAGGCGCGAGAATATCCCAAGTTGCGTCGCATAGCATCGCCGAAACATCCCACAAGCACATCTCTTGCACCATCCAGCACAACAAACAGCACTTCTTCGGCCGCAACTCCAGTCGCATCGAATAGCAATCACGCGGACGCATCTTGGTAAGTTGATACGTATTTTGGAATAATGGGCTAATGTGTTTCAAAATTAATGTTTCAAAATTGCAGCAAGTAAACCTCGCATTAAATACAGATCCTCTGTGTATTGCATTATAGTTTTGGAGAATAAAAGGTTTAAGAGAAATAGGTTTTCGTGCTTCACTTTATCGAAGTCCATCAAGTATGTGTACATGTCAGTTATCATCGCCAGGTCGCTATACGCCAATGACAAATCGTGTTCTGAAAGTTTTGAAATCCAATCTCGTTCTTTCCAGTGCATTCTTCTACTTTTTTGTAAGATTCTTCGTCCTGAATCACTTCCGAAATAAAGCCTATTAAAATCATCTGGTCTCTAGGCTTTTCCATTTTTAATCAGCCTTTTTGACATGAAACTTGTGCAGTTCCTCGAAGTAGCTGAATTCATTTACTTAAAAATTCACTCCTTGGTGCAGAACTGGTTCAAAATTAATTTACTGTATTCCTCAGATTTTTATATCTATAAAAATGTGGCATCTGGAACATTTTACTAGTGTTACTATACATAAAGAACCTATTTTGTGTTACATTGCAGGAGCACAACAAATAGCACACGCAAACACAAATATAGGAAGCCAGAAAAAATCGTCAGCAATAAAAACTCTAGTAGTGCGGACGAACCTGTAGAAGACGTGCTCTCGGATTCGAATACACCAGTGATCGGCGAACAGAGCGCCGAAACATTTGCTCGAACGAGTGGTAGTACGATTGACGATGAGACGACGCTGAACGGAACTAGTAGCGCTGGAGGAGGAACCGTCACGAATGAGGAAAGGAGAAGGAAGCAGATCACGCCAGTACAAAATAAGCCTTTAAATATGACCAGTAACGCAATGTTAGCAGGACAAGTAAGATTTCATTTCGTAATAATTGCTTTAAATATATATATATAAAGTATTATCTTTGTTACGTGCTCCATTATAAATAAATATTTTATATATGTGAAAAAGGGCGTAAGCACTATTATATATCACTTACTTTGTGACTCGAGTTTCAGACATCGGTCCATTATCGAACTGACTGTTGTTATGGTCGAGTTGTGTCGTTTGCTGCGCGTGCCTAGCTTCTGTCTAAAGTTATATTTGCGGCGTTGATGTACTATTTCTTTGCAATGTTGACCATATAATTGTTTCCATATAAGATCTTGAGTGGTGTTAGTAGTAGACTGTTAAATTTGCAGTTTATTTGTACATTTATTAACTTATTGTTTAGTTTATTTTTAAATATTTCGATGTTTTCTTTAAAGTCTAAGTTTCTATTGCTCATTTTCAAGATCTTCATAGTTTCTTCAATTGCTCCTTGTTGATGATTGTTGTTGAGTAGGTGGCGTAATGTGAGTGGTAAATGTCCGATCTTCTTGTTGCATCTCTGTATCTTGCTTCTGCATCTCTGCTCTCTGTATCTTGCTTTGAGGGTTCTATTGGTTTTTCCAATATAAAACTCCTTACAGGTTTTGCATGATAATTTGTAGAAAACCAAGTGGAATCTACAAATTAACATGCAAAACCTGTAAGGAGTTTTATATTGGAAAACCCAACAGAACCCTCAAAGCA